>KN882215.1:346302-359865 GCA_000934455.1 Apostichopus parvimensis
GTACGGGAAACATGTCGCAAACATACTGTCCCTGCCAAATCAGATCTACTCATCTGCTCTGGTCATTTTGTTTTCCTACCTCTCCTTCCTATGCCAGAGGACATGCCCGCCGGTCAAACTCCGCATACAGTGGTCCTGTACGCCCACAATGATCTTGTGGACTTTGTACAGCCTGGTGACAGATTAAATGTGACGGGGATATACCGTGCTACACCGTTGAGGGTTAATCCTCGCCAAAGGAATGTCAAGGCCGTTTATAAGACGTACATTGACGTCATTCAGTTCTGCAAAGCCGATTCCAATCACATGCACGAAATTGGAGAAGACGGGTAAGCTTAAGCAATTTATTTGGCTTAGAGAAAGAGTTTATTAATCCATGTTCTTGAGTATCAGGACTGTATGAATACTCTGGTAGTTTGAATAGTTTGCTGTTTAATTAATGGATATTTTAACGCAAAGGCGATAATGGTTAGTTTGAAGTACATGGCAAGTTGGACTACATCGTCGTGTTGCTATTCCATCATTAAGGCTGTTATACTTGCTAGTGTTGCTGTTTTACCAATTTTGTATCAAAAACATGTGCAAGGCCTGTGTTGTTGCTGTAATGTGTCTGTTTCAACAATTTTGGCTCATTTTAGCATCAACACCATTGGTTATTTTGTTACTTTGGCTATTAAGGTCGGTGAAAGGTACTCTCTCAAGATTAAGCAGCAACATCTTTTACAACTTAGTCATCAGACAACACCTGTTTTAATCTGGTTCAATAGAACAAATTGGAGTTGAAATTGGGGGATTTTGGGGGATAATACTGAAATCTCAAACTCAATATTGGATGATTCGGACTGCCGTGGTATAGGAGAGAAGTCCAGAACCTTAGTGTCCCTTTGCTGCATTTGTAAATACCACAGGTAAATCTCGTTTGTTGTTTTTGTTAAGTTGAATACTTAACAGTGTAATGAACCTGCTTTCCTTCTCAGAGAAGAAAGGAGGACTTTCACAGAAGATCGCAAAGACGAACTCATTGCTCTGTCCAAAGATGAAAAGATTTACGAGAAGCTAGCGGCAGCTCTGGGTGAGTTCACGCAACGTGAGATTAAAGCCATGGATTGAGCGTGTACTGTATGCCACAGTGGTCAACAACTTTTGTTGTGACCCTCTTGAAGTTCTTTCAAAATGATAAGAAGCTTTCTGAATCACAGGATTTTTTTTTTCAAGCTCATTCACCGATTCGATTTTTACAATTGAAATGAAAAGCAATTTCTTGTGACTGGCTTTTGGACAAAATAAAATGGCTATATGTGCACTTTTGAGTAACATTATGATTTTTTTCCTTCTCTATTACTAGCTCCAAGTATTTATGAAAATGAAGACATTAAGAAAGGCATTCTGTGCCAATTATTCGGATCCACTCGTAAGGACTTCAGCGAGGCCGGCAGGAGTAACTTCAGGTCGGAAATCAACATCTTGCTATGTGGTGACCCCGGTACCAGTAAGTCGCAACTCTTGCAATACGTTCACAATCTGGTCCCACGGGGTCAGTACACGTCGGGAAAAGGTTCGAGTGCGGTCGGTCTTACTGCATACGTCACCAAAGATCCTGAAACCCGACAACTGGTTTTACAAACGTAAGTACGAAGTTCCTCTGTCCATTCATATTGTGCCGAGTTACCCTCCAAGGTATTTTGGTTTAATGACAGTAATCCTCCTATATTAGCAAGCAGTTGAATTTTTTTTTTTCTCCATTTTGCTTAAAAGAGACCATGAAATGTCGGTTATTTAACCCCAAAATACAGTTTGTCTTCAACCAAAAATTGAAATGTGACCTAGATTTAATTATGTTCCAAATTGACCCTCTGTGACTTTCAGGTTAATTATTTTTTTTATCGGTAGGCAATTACGTTCTTTGAATACAGTCATAAATTTTTTTGCTTGTTTTTTGGGAGCCGTACTATGTTGCAACTGACTGTGTTGTCCCTGTTGGCCTTTTTAGGATCTAGGTTTGGTCTGTATGAACTCTTCTTTGTTAGGTAACCTGCCAAGTTTGCTCCATTGAGGTTAATTAGTTCCAATTTTGCAAGAAGCTACCAGCCATTCTTGAACTAGATTCTTATTCTTTCCTATTTAACATTATTGATTTAAATCCAAGAACATTCACAACTTGCGATAATAGCATCGATTCGATGGCACGGCTCCATAACGACGACCAATTTTTTTCCGTTCCAGTTTCATATGAAACCAGTGACAACTGTGACGAAATTATACTTAATTATTCAGAGTGGTATAAATTACAGTGGTTGGCTGGCATTGGTATCGTATATCTGGAATGCCAGTATGACATAGTTTACATGTGACCTGTTATAGAGTTGTCATTCTGCATAGATATCGGCAATTTGCACAGATTACAGACTGGCAACACCCTTAAAAAAGTAGTTTTGTCGCGGTTGCAAAGTGACACACAGTCAGCCAAACTTAACCATTCCAAAATATTAGAAAATTGTTGATAGAACTTTGTTCCATTTCTGATTGTAAAAAATGCATTTGCTTTTTGTTAAGGCATGCTCACATCTAACCTGCATTTTTTAGGCGACCAAATCACCCCTGTGCATTACAGTGACAGATCTTGGATTCTTGAAATGGGGTCCTAGGAAGGAAGTACTGGTGGGTAAAGAAATAAGGAAAGATATTAATGTTGTAAAGAACACAGTAGGAATGCAGTTTCACGAAGCACATCACTTTAAGCAAACTCAGTTAAATCCTCATAGGAGATAAATCATTGTCTTGAGAATTACCCAGGCAGATAGACAAGGTTGGATGCACAGCTCATTTTGTGGCTTAATCTCCACATGTTTCATTGATAACTGACAGGATTATATTCGTGGCCATTGTTTGATACACTTTTATGATTATGCACCCAATAATTGGCTCCAAGAATTGGAAAAATTTTAATAATTGGGGAATTGATTATATGTGCTGACTCTGCAATTGTTAATTCCGTGTTCATGTTATTCAATTTCAGGGGTGCATTAGTGCTCAGTGACAACGGCATATGCTGCATCGACGAATTTGACAAAATGAACGACAGCACCAGATCGGTTCTGCACGAAGTCATGGTAAGTTTTTGAACCTTTGATGATTAGAATAGAGGGTTTGCAGTTTATGGCAGTAGTTTCCTGTGTTCCAGAAAAAAAGCAAGCTGCATACAGTAATCTAATTTTTACTAGCAAATGAAAACATTTGTTTGTGATCAAATATTTTTCCAGGAATATGCAATGTGTCGCAAGAAATGTTATTGTTGTTCATCTGAAAGATTTTATAAGACTGGTCAAATTCTTATTATCATATTTTTTCGTCAATATTTGCAAAGTACTGTAGTTGCCCTTCAGACTAAGTGAACATACTATCTATTCAGTAGCGTAACTCCTATGGGCTCGGACGGTGCTGAGCCGGGACCCTGACCAAAAGGGGGCCCCCGCTATACTAATGCACAGAAAAAGGGTACATCTTTGGATACGAAACCATAATGCATTACTGAAATTATTGAAAGTCAAAATCCTAAGCCATGAGATCTCAAAATAACCGATGTGTTAATGCAACTTGAAACACCCTGGGAAGTGTCTTTTCCAACGATCTAGGAGTATTTTTGGCAAAACAAAAGCGTGGTACATTCAGCGCCAACCAATGGTGGCGCTCCGCTTAGATAGTATCAAGTAGTGTGTTACACCTACATGACCTACTGATTACCCCCCCTCTCCTTGTGAACATTTCTGCGGACCCCTTGCTCGGAAATCCTGATAGGGGGCCTCTTAGGGCCAGGTGCCCCCAGGCTCATTGTTATGCCACTGTATTGTTTTGATTGGAAGAGGATGAGCAGTGAATGCTGTAAGTCATTCTAGTAGAAAGAACGACTACTTTAAGTTGGCTGTTAATATCATAAAAAAACACAATATCTTAAACTGTGATTTCAGGAACAGCAAACACTCTCCATCGCTAAGGCTGGGATCATCTGTTCCTTGAACGCCCGCACGTCTGTTTTAGCTGCGGCAAATCCTGTGGACTCAAAATGGAACCCCAGGAAGACAATTATTGACAATATTCAGTTGCCTCATACACTTCTGTCCAGGTTAGTTTTGAATGCATCCGAACAGTGTGTTAGTTTTGTTATGAGACTCACGGGGAGAGAGCTTAATTCAAACTACAATGTTTTTCTTTCTTTGGTGTACATGTCAAAGGTCATCATGTTTATAATCTAGACTGCATGTTGTGATATCATATTCATTTATTAAGGCTACATTTTGCAGTGAAGTTTGCCACTTTTCTGGTGAAGCAACCCTTAATTATTTAAGCAGGATAAGGTATCTGATTGTAAGTGTGTTATTATAACCCTCCTCCCACCCCCACCCCACTCTCCAAAAAAAACAAATGATGAAAATGAAAAAATGTACTAAATTTGTGGGATACAGAAATTTCTATGTTGGGTTGGACTAATAATGACCCTGTTATTTTCATCGTAGTTAATCATATCAAATTGTATGGACATTAAATGGCTAGATTACGGTAAACATGCCAACAAATAATAGGTCTTAGTTCTGTTCAATAGCTGTGATGTCTTACTTCTGATCAAGAAAATGTAAACCATTTATCAGCTGAAGGGAATACCTGAGATCAGTCCACGAAATCTTGTAAAGGAGTTGAGCTTGGTCCAGGTGTGTCTCCTTGGTGTAGGTTTTTAAATATTTTTTAACTTCAACCTGTGTCAGAAGAATTGAACCCATTGAACCCATTAACCCTAAAGCCTCTGATTGTTTTGTGCTTACGTATTTGCATGACAAAAGAAATAATTACATCATTCCATGATCTGTAACCCTGATTTGTCAATTGAACATGTTGGTTTTGTTAAGTACTGAAGTTTGTCGTTGTCTTTAGAGCATTGTTGGCGTTGTACATTTGACAGCTCCAAACGATCAGGCCATATGAAGGATATAACTGTTTTTTTGTTTTTTTCTTCGTCTTCTTCTTCTTCTTGTAGGTTTGATTTGATTTTCCTCATGTTGGATCCTCAAGATGAGATATTTGACCGTCGACTAGCCAACCATTTGGTCTCCCTGTACCATCAGAGTAAGGATGAGGTCGAGGAAGAGAACATGGTAAAGATACATGTAGAGAACGTATAGCTTGCCAAGAAATAGTTGATTTAGGATTATTACCAACGAAGGACTTGGTTTAGATCAGTTTCAATAGGATGATTTTAGGCAAAGTTGTTAGTCTTGATATGTTATAGTTCAAGAAAAAAAACGAGCAATTCGCTATTAATATTTTTATGGCTATTCCGGTTTTCAAGATAATCACCTTGAAAATATGCTAAATCTCTGGAATGCTCCTTTAAGGCTAACTTGGATGGTGAGCTCCTCAGTGCAGATCTTGGATGTTAATGTCAACTCTTTGTTTGATTAATTCTAATAATTCAACCAACCATGTTTTTTAACTTTAAGTGATCGAACAGAGCACACTTGGACGACATTCAACACCATTTGCCCTCGACAAATTTCTGTTAATATTTTTCATTTGACTCAGATTTGAGGCCATGGAAGTCTTATGTCTTCCCATTGAGTTTTGTGTTGCATCTGGAGAACTGACCTGATGGTTTGTGTAATAGACTTAGTAGTCCAGTCACTTTAATTGATGAACCTTGGCCCATTTCTCAAAAATTGAATGCAGTATCTTTACCACACAAAAATTATTTGAGGATGCAGTATCTTTACAACTGAAAATTCTTTGAGGATGCAGTATCTCTACCACACAAAAATTCTTAGAGGATGCAGTTTCGACCTAACGATGCAGAACATATCAAGCAATTTTCTTACGCAATCAACTTTAGCCAATAGAATATGTTTTTGCAATCTTTTGTAATCTATTTTCCCATCGGGAAATTACAACATTTTGTATTTCAAATCAACATGTTATGGACTCTTTTTGCAGGATATTGATCTGCTTCAGGACTACATTGCTTACGCTAGGACTTACGTAAATCCGACTCTGAACGAAGAGGCATGTCAGTTGTTGATCCAGTCGTATGTAGAGATGAGAAAGATTGGGAGTGCAAAGGGTATGGTTTCAGCGTATCCAAGGCAACTGGAGTCCCTGATACGTCTTGCTGAAGCTCACGCTAGGATGCGCTTTTCCAAAACTGTGGAAACCATTGACGTGGACGAGGCCAGGAGGTAAGTTGTGATTGGTCATCCAGTGCCACAAACAAACTGAATATTTATGCCCGTCAAGTGCATGTGATTAACTGCCAGTGTGATAGGTGTTATCCCACACAGCTGAATTTACCTAAGGTGTTTTTTCAAAGGCAGTATTACTCAAATTTACTCTTTGATCTTGTCCATAATAATCAATAATAATCAGCAGTTATTTTTACGACGCTCAAGCGACCACAAATGTGGGAGGAACCCGCAAGGGCTTACGGATTACAACTTACACGTCGGGTGGCTTCCATTTTCAGTTGGGAAAACCGTAGATTGCTCTTGGATGAAAAACCCACCTTTACTATGACCTGGCCGGGTATCGAACTCGGAACCTCCTGATTGCTTGGCCTCATTGCTACAAATGCCACCGCCTTTATCCACTTGGCCACAGCAACGGTCTAGAGGTTCATCTTTGCACATAAACAGTTGACGTGATGTATGTGTGACATTTTGGAAGGATTTGGTTAAAGCCCTAACATGAATGGGTCTAGTGAGGAGATAAGTCTCTAATTACTGATGTGGGTAAGGTGTGGATTTTACTCTATATAATTTGTACTCTACAGATTGCACTATGAGGCTTTGAAGCAGTCTGCATTTGACCCTCGAGACGGAACAATCAATGTGGATATCCTAGCAACAGGTGTCAGCAGTAGTGCTCGAAGACAACAGAAAGAACTCGCCGCAGTAATCAAGAAACACTTGGAGGCAAAGGGCAAGATCACCACCATCAAGTATCATCAGCTATTTGAAGAGATGAAACAGAGTTCAGATCTGGTAGGTGACAGCCTCTTTCAGGTTTTCTTCATCACAACACCGCTACTCAACAAGTTTTGTTTTGCCTGACATTCTTGTTTCAATGATGAATTATAAAACCGACAAAATCGTAACGTGGATCGTAGGTTTGTTTGTACGAAACGTTGCAGGAGTGGTTGATTGATAGTTCCCATAGTGACAGAGTTTTGGCAGTGACATTTTTTTTGTAGTGACCTGATTTGTGAAGTGAAATTTGGTTTAAATATAAATTGACTGAGTTATATGAGCTAGCTTATCCACAGGTAATGCAAAGGGATGGCTGCGTCGTTATTGGCCCACATGCAGCAAATTAAACTAGTATAATACAGTTAAATCCAACATGATGAATCACATGTATTTAATTCATGAAGATCTCAGTGTCAAATAGACACATGTTGTATATTCAGGTGAAATACTTTTATGCAAATAAGATAAAAATATGCTAATAAGAGAAAAATAGAAGAAAGTTCATTCAAGGCATTGCACATACGTTGTTGTAATGTTAATATTTGGAGGGGAAAGAGAGGGCGAGAGATTGAAAATTGAACTCTCTTCATTTGTTTTAATCTTAATTAGTCCAGGATAAAAAGACTGCCAAAGTAAAGTGAAGACAGCAGTGTTTCCTGATACAGTCATGTAGAAAAAATTACCTGTCATTGAGACTGAAATCCTTTATTCTGATTACAGGAACAACAAAAAAAGAAAGAAATAGCTATTATGGGTTTAGTTTGGCCTTCAGGAGGTGAACATTTTTGTAGCACATTTTTCATATCTAAAACAGTACTTGATAGAGATTTACCTCTCTCTCTTTTCAGCATCTGACACGTGACATTTATGATGGAGCCCTCAGAGAACTCCAAGATTCCGATTTCATTTACAGAAGCGACAAGACCATCCGTCTACTTCAATAAGGGAACTGATTTGAAATAATCGATAAGATCAGAGTAATGAGACTTCACTTTCCTTGGTGCGTCCTAGCCTTCGATTCAGTCTCTACTTCACGGAGCATGGAGAAAGGAGTTCGCCTCTCTTGAAATTTGTCAGTGGCTCATCGAAACAAGCACTACACCTTTTGTTTAAACATGAGATTTGGTTCAATTCATAGTGGAAAGACCAAGTGGTTCCTCACCAATCTTAGTGACGATCAGAAGTGCAGCCATCTTGGTTTCAGCCTGGCATTTCATTGGAGGAAGCACGATACCATCAGTTATCTTTTTTTCAGTCTGGGGTTCCATTTCATTCTTTGAGACTTAAAAGAGCAGTTCTCCCTTTAACCTGGGTCTTGATTCTGTGAACCATTAAAAAAGCTGGTTTTCTTCTCTATGAAGTAAAAATCTGTTCTTCTTTTATGAAAATCAGAGAACAGCCATGTTTTTCACATGCATAGCTTTGTGAATATTATATATTGTAGTTAAATGTTCTATTTTGTATAGTACCATTCTTAAGACTTTGGTACCTTCTGATGTAATTCGTTACAGAGCTTAAGTATGGGAATAATTAATAATAGTGTCCACGATATGATGTAATTTTTCTATTTTCTGAGTAGTAAAACTGACACAAATTTCCTTTCTTGCTAGAAAATATAATATCTTAAACAGACTTTCTAGCTCTAAATATCATATATAATGGTTGACGACTGCAAACATTTTTGGTATATTTTGAAGAAGAGAAGTTAGAAATTTCGAAAGTTTGAAGATCCATTATTCAGAACTTTGAAAGTCGATTTCATGGATAGCCACTAATGTTGCATAATATTTCAAGATTGAAGTGATAATGAGGACGTAATCGATTTTAGTTTCTACTGACAAGATTTGATTAAGAATGAAACATTCTCCCTTAACAGCCGTGTCTTGGGGTGAATTTGCCGCATTTCTGTGGTTACCGCACTCAACCGATGAACAAAGATCATGTTAGGGCACTCGACCGATGAACAAAGATCGTGTTAGGGAATCATTTAGTTTTTAAGTTTTGTGTATCAGGTTAGAAGGCTCTTGAAAAATGTCTCCTGTATATAATAGTAATAATAATGAGGAATTATAATAAGCACTTATCACCAACAAGGTTTGTAAGTCACTGTACAAAAAAGTAAACACAAACAATACAGAGAAAGAAAAAAAAGTTAGACATCAACAAAAGCTTTAGGCCTGAGATTTTAAGGGAGTGAAGACTCGCGCACAAACAAACGTCTGATGCCGGTAATCTGACCTAGTTTCGAATGAGGTGTAACAGAAGTGTTAGACACCACCATCGATCACAGAAAATACACACATGTCTTCATAGTTAGATTGATTGGTGTACCCTTTTATGTGTGAATATTGAATGTATACAACACAATGCAAACATGCGGTTTATAAATGGTTCCTTTTTTTTTCTTTTTTTATTCTTTTTCTTTTTACAAAGACACTTTGTATATTAAAGACGTGTCATGTGGATGACACATTCAGAACAGAAGTCCAGAAAAACAACTGATTCTCTATAAAGTCCAGAGTTTCACTCTTGGGGCAAAATTCTGCTTGAACTTTGTCTTATATTTTAGTCAGAAATATCACAATTATCTCTGTCATTTTATGATGTATTTTTTCTTCCTTTAAAAATCACCATGCCACTTTAAGAAGCAGTGATATGTGATACGTTGAGTGGTATGTGTTTGTTAGTTCTTCTCGTTTTCTACGTCCATTTCTTCTCTCTCCTAACTCTCCTGACGGTATCCAGACAATTTGTACCGGAACTACGTCAGTCAGTCCCTGCCAGTTTCATCATAAAGAAACAATGTGTAAATAATGTTTACTGTAAATATTTCCATGTTTACCTTTAAAAGAAAATGGGGCTCTTTTGAGGATTTATAGTATTTGAAAAGTTCAAAGAGGATAAGACTGTTAAATGTGTATGGAAATATCTTATCACCTCTTCTGTCACAGAAGTCTTCACAGTTGGAGAAACGTTGAACTATTCTTAATCAGATGTATAATATTCTGTAGTTTCGTGTTTGGATGCTTATATTAAAAGGGCACAAAGGTGATTCTTACATTTGGGTGCTTCATCTCTCAAATGAATGAAAAATTTATATCTGTTTTTTTTGTTTTCCCCATTCATCATTTTGTCTGTCAAACACACTTGCAAATATAATTTTTGAGATGATTGAGATTTGGTAATCCTCCAAGGATGAAATAAATTGCACTAAAGTAGTGATAATTTATGTCTTGTCTTTTCTTTATCAGTAAGTCTTATTAATTAGGGTGAATCGATGCCCCACCACACCCCAGCCTACCCCTCCAAAGAAGAACAGAAATCTATAGAGTACCATAATACAGAAGCTAGTTTTAGGAAGTATTTAGTACTTCTAGTGATTACATTAAGGTGGCATCCTCCTATTAGGGGCTATATCAATCCGTCCAAGTTTTCTCCTCTCTCAAGAAAAGTGCTGAAAAGCAGCAGGAGAATATCTTTCTTGATATGTATGATCAAGCAAAATCTGGTTTCTTGTAGCTTGCATGTTGAAGAGCATGAATGTAAATACATGTGGTGCAAAAATTAGGGTAATGGTAGCAATTTTAGGACACTTTGGGCGTCCCAGGAGCAGTGGATGAAAATTATTTACTACTGGGTAAAGAGATTTGTTTACAAGTGACAAAACTTCAGGCTATCTTAGCAAAGAAAATCTTCACGGTCACGATACGGGAAATTGATGGTGCCATGAATGGAAAACTTGTCAGCTATCCAGTGATGGGTACCGTTCAGCTAGTGAGAACTATCTAGACTTAAAGACCACATTACTTTGATGAATTAGTGTGCAAGTCAATGGGGTATTTAATGGGAATATGCAAGCTTAAGGATGACTTCAGACATAATTAAGTTACTAGTTGGAATGCCCCTTTAAATTAAGGTTAAAAATGATGTCGATCTCACAATGCAGTCCTGTATGTTAAGGTTCATACTTCTTTTCATAAATTCTAACAAATCTACCAAATACGCTTTAACTTCATAATGAGCAATGGTCTTCTAGAGCATCCGTGGATAAATCCTTGCCAAGGTTTAAAAGTATATTAAACGTATTACTTGAAGCGCAAAAAAATGTTTAATCACCTAGCTTTGTCTTGTATCTGTGGTCAGTGTGCTAGACTTAGTAATCCAGCCATTTCAATTGATGAGGCTGATACTTTTAAAGGATTATTTTTCTTAACATAAAATCGGCAAAGAAATATAGCATCGTATCAGTAATTCTTAACAGTTTCCAAACATCGAAATTTATTTTAAATCTGATATTTATTGGGTCATTTCTCAAAAAGTAAAACTCATATAGATTAAAACTATTTCGCAAAAGGAACTCCTAATATGCTACCCGAACTGATAGCAATCTACGTGTTCTTATTTAATAGTGTAGCAAACAACATACCAAAGCTAATTCCGTATGCCTACAGATATATCCCAGAGATATGAACGGGACTTTAAAAGTGTGAGACCAAACTCGTGAATTTTCATTTATGATAGGGCTTGGGGCGGACGAAGGTTTACAAAGTTCCTTTTAGACATTGACTTACTCAGCATGATCTTTTGCGTTGCCTGAAATCAGCGACTTCAGTTTGAATACCAGTTTAGTTTCTAATAATCGCAATAACAACTTTTACACTGTATACTGCCGGGCAGCTGTGCCTCCCCCCCCCCTTCCCCTATCCTTTGAGACATTTTAGTATCATTGAGAGTGATTATATGCCAATTGGTGTTATAGTTTGCAACAATAGTTTGAAACAATTGTTTGGGTTGTATCAGCATATTCAAGTTAAATATGTATGTTCTGCCATTACAAATGATTATTTAAATATTGTCTGCCAGTGGGAGGGGTGAACCCCTTCCTCCTTACACTAGTATTCTGTCTGCCAGTGAGCCAACCCCTTCAGAAGAATGCGTGGTCGTACCCTAGCTGTGTTACAATGATGGATATATAGTTACAATTCAATGCAAAATACAGCTAAAAATTAAGGGAGCAAACTCGATCACCATTATCAGCCGCCTCGGTATAGACTATTTTGGCAAATATTTACATTCTCCAAGATGACCACAGAGTAAGAGACTCGGATCTAAGTGATCGCGAGCGGGACGGCCCTACCCAGATCGGGGTCTAATGTAAACGTACGGAGAACTCAGATTCAAAACTCCTTTCAACTCGTTTTAATGCCGAACACCGAGAGTAGGGTCGGATCCGTAATGTAAACATGGCCTACAAGTGAAACGGAAGTCTTCGGACCCAGCGACACAGTAGGCTATAGGCATATGTGGACCAGAATATATTTTAAATTGAATCATTCTTTCCTCGAAACGTTTACTGCCAATCGGACTGCACTGCCGGAAGGGCCCTATTAGGACTTCCGGTGGCGCAGAAGGGACATTGCAGATACATTTGCGAAGCCAAATTAAAAATCAGGGCCCGGAGTGGAATTTTGCTTCAATAAGTGTTTTGGTGGTAGTGACAGATAACTTAAAACCTCTCGCCGAAAGATTTCATTACATTATGGTAACCCGATCCCGCAACGCATTCTGTAGCAGACGACATCACAAACTTTTAACTTAGTCCGAGGAAAGCTTCACAGGAAACGTAGCGAATTTTCTCGTTAAACTGGACACGGAGACAGCGTTCTCACATACTGTGAGTACAGTAGAAGTTGTTATTATCTCATAATAGTTTTTAACATGCGTCAATCTTTGTTTCTGGACAAATATGCAACTCCATAGATTTCCCTTCAGGCTAGGCTCAACGTTAGCGGCTATACTAAGTAGTCCATAATTTAGGCCTATCGTGTGGTTGTTTACCTAACCTAATTTACATAGTGCCTACCACGAGTTTCGTTCCGTAAAGAGAATAAACCAGCAAAGGTACCAATTTCAGAAAGCTGGCAAATTCATTTCCTCAGATCTAACGATGTACGTGCTTTATCAAGAAAGTCTGACATTGACATTTTGTGAATGTTCATAACATATTCAATAGGGCCAGTTGGTCAAGCAAATGTAATTGGCGATGCTTTCGTGCAAGGGCGGCAAACGGGGGGGGGCACAGGGGGCACGTGCCCACTTTTCCCCCACTTTTCCTCAGGATAAAAATGTGCCCTTTTTCTACATAAAAAATTGTACTCTTGATCACCTTATTAGGTCAGCGATATTTCAGTAAGAGATCTAATCCTAATTTAGAAGTAATAATGAATTTCTGTGGGTCAAACTCAAATAGCTACCACAAGGCTTCTAGCATTCTGGTGAGTGACATTATGCATATTCAATTTGTCAAAAAAATCCTAATACATTCCAAAAATACATTGCTATTTAAAAAATACATTGCTACATTGTGACTTTGTAATAAGCAGAAGCCATTTATAGCCTACTATGAATAATGAGTTTAGTTTTAATATCCCATAACCTACCCCATCCTTTCGTATTTTGACATATTTCATTTGCTTTCATGCATGTATCGATCGCGTGTGCATGGACTTGGACTTTATAATGATTTCACCTCATTTTGTCTCGAAAGAAAACTTGTTCC
>KN882215.1:380886-392212 GCA_000934455.1 Apostichopus parvimensis
TGGAGTCAGTGAGGTTGAGAAATATCATAGAAAAGGACGCAAAATGCTGCTTTAAGTAAATCAAAACTTCTTATATTCATCCATGTGTCATTGTGCAAAAAGAGGGGGGTGGGGGGGGGATCATGAACAGGCCTGTTAATAAAATAGGAGTGGGCCAGAGGTCTACAACTAATCCCGGACCCAAATCAAGTTAGAGCAAGTGTCAAAGTGACATCATATCTATTTGATTTTTGTTAATGCTTTTCATCTTCGTTTAAAATGCTTTTCCATCATAGAAAACTTTAATTTGCATAACTGCTATAATTGCTATTATTTATAAAGATTTTTAAGTATCATGCTACTGACATTTATGGTTTAATTGTCAACACTTTACATTTCATTGGTAAACACAAGCAAGAAAGAAAATACAAAATCCTTATGTTGGAGTTATGTTTATCCTCTTGTCGGAGTAAATTCCACACACACAAAATAGTAGCATCCCAATCTCTGACTGAACTTTTCAACTTTTCCGTATATATGTATGCTTTTTTTAGCTTTTTTACTTTGCTTGGAGAGAAGTTGTTCATGCATTAAGCATTCAGCAATTTCTCTTAAAACTTTTGGTGCTTTTTCCTTGAATTATGTCAAAAGATTTTTACCTAGTCACTATAGTTCAGCCATTAACCTGCGCAAGTGGTCAGGAAGTTTAGAGTTTCCAAAAAGTATAGAAAATTGGACTAACTCAATGACCAAAAAACCTGCTGTAAAAACTGTAAATAATAATAATAAGTAACATTTATATAGCATAATCAGCAAAGTTGCTCAAAGCGCTTTACAAAGGTAAAACCTAAAAACAAATTGTAACAAAACCTAAATAAATATATAGAACCAATAAGGCATAAAATGTAAAAGCCTAAAGCAACAATATCAAAAACACCCATACTAAAACAATAATAAAAAAAATTTTAAAATTTTTTTTAAAAAAAGCCCAAAACGCATATAGTCCAAAACAAATTCAGAAGTATGTAAATAGTAAAATAGATTAATTCATGGTCAATGTTTAACTATAAATAAGTATGAGAAACTATAGTACAGTAAGACAATTATTGTAAAAGCCTAAAACAGATAGTAATAAACACTCAAATACTAAACGATAATAAATAGAACCCTAAACGTAGTAAAAAAAATAAATAAAAAAACTACGTTAAGAATTAAGTTAATAGTTCCAAACGTAGTATCTATGATAATACAAGTTAAAACACAGTCAATTACACAGTTAAAGCGAGTCTAAAATAATAAATGTGTTTCATATTCCTGTCTGAACTCTAATAATAATAATAATTATACTAAATTACATTTATATAGCGCTTAATACAGCGTTTCAAAGCGCTTAAACTCTCGTAGGGCATGCATGCTGGTTCATTTTAAGCATGCATACTGCTGAGCAAGATAGTAACCTGGTTTGACATTGTAGAGCTTACACGTACTGTAAATGTGTACATGTCACGTTCCTGTCTACTGTCTACTGTCCAGCCATTCCGGTCATCTATACCGGCAGAAGTGCATACTGCGAATGGAGTTTAACGTTTCTGACCAACGTCACAAAATCCACAATTGTACTAGATAATTATGCGTGGCCAGATTTTTTTTTAAAAACATCATGTATGGTACACGATGATGCTACATGGTCGAACACACATCTCTCTGAAACCAGGCGATTGCAAAATGAAAACAATATCATTGATCTTTTATTGATGACATCATTTGAAAAGTCCATGCACCTTTAGTGACCTTTGCTTATGTGAGGACAGCAGATCGACACGTCATCTTAATTCTAGGCCTGTGTCGTTTAATTATGAGTTGTGTAAAGTTGTCTTAATTTGATATAGGGACTGCTTTTCAAAAGGTCAGAAAGTTTGGGTTTTAGAAGTTTTGGTTTAATCATTAATCCCATTACGGTGGTGTCACCCGGGTCAAGCATTTACCATGCAACTTCTACTAACCCTCGATCCATCTCCTCCCCTCCCCCCCCCCCTTTTTTCCTCCAACTCTCCCATTTGACTTTGTCTAGATTACAAATCTTTAATAGTATTTAAGTAAAGACAGAAATTTTGGAAGTTGCATGTAATATGAAACGATTAGCCAAGATTCATATTGTTTGAATGCGTCACCTTAGGAAAACTAGCACTTCTTTCTAAGAGGTCATTTTTTTATTTTGAAAAAATCAGCTGCTTGAGTTTATATGGAAGCAATGTTTCTTGTAAATTGCTGCAGGCTACAATTTATGTACTTGCTCAGAGGTTTTGATATTCACTCTCATTCCGTTTCATAGCAAGTTGGATCGGGTAAAAGTAAGATAAGAAAAAGTAAAATTCTGTCAGGATATTTTCATCAAGGTGCTCGTAGAGTTGACCTTTTTTTTGGTTTTTCACAAGACATGGCACAGAATTCCTTATGTATGTTTCAAAAATGTGTTTTACTTTTAAATATAAATCAGAAGAAAAGTTTTGTTTTTCATGGCTCACAAACATCATTTTCCATTGTCCACTAAAATGAGAGGTTTCAGTTGCAACTGATTTTAGATAAAAGCATTAAACCTCTTGCTCTTAAAAGCTCAGAATATCATATTAATTAGTAAGAAAAAAAGAAAGAATGAAAAAAGGACATTTCAGCAGCCCTGATTAGATCCAGTACTTTTGATTATCGAGATCGGTTAAGCTTTTTCCCCAAAAATTGACAATATAAAAATAAAAGAAGGAAGTTCGAATTCTTTCCTCAGAATTCTGTGAAGTACTGATACTAATAAAACTATTCACCTAACCCTAAAGCGTCCTCATATGCATGGTAGTCTATTGCCATCATCTGAGGAGAAATTTAGGAAGATGAGGAAGAAGGAATTGGGTGTAGAAATTACTTCAATCACTCAAAATTTATTGTTTAAACCAAATAGCTGTTCATCTTCTTTTTCTTTTTTTCTTCTTTTTTTTGTGTGCAACTTATAACTTCTTTAATGTTGCTTTTTAACTTCAAAATAATATCCTTATATCCTGAGTGGCATCAAGAGTCAGGTGTCAGACCTCTGCGACAATTATTGATACCATGCAGGTCCCCCCCCCCCACTTCTGACATTAGAGTACATCATTCTTTAACCCATATTTTCCTGGAGCTCCATATTGACCACGGGTCTCAGGGCTAGCCCTCTATGTACAGATGATGATACCCCCTCTTGTATAATGCCTATATTTCACACATTTGTAGTACTTTGCATAATAACTAAAATAAAATCATTTACATAATAAAATTTAATAGTTTCTATGGGTTTCATCAACAAAACCTACAACACCACCTGTTCAGTGCTCAATTCATTTGCTTGTCAAAATGGCTGCCTTCCTGTCATGAAGTAAGCGTATTGATGTGCTCAAAAATGGAAATGTTAGGTCACTGCATACATTAGATCCAAGATCTTGGCATCGATAATTATAACCTCACAATATATTTATTTATAGCCATATATAGTATATGGGCTGTCTTTCACCCACAGTATATTGTGCATTGTAATGTATGACAGCTACATATTAGGTTCAACTGAAAAGAGGATATCTCTTTGTGCGTTAATATTTAAATAGTAATATTGCTGGCCAACAATGTCAAAAGGGGGTTTAGTTGTATTTTAAATCCGTAAACACAAGTTTTGCCTTTTGGTTGTCTCATTGTTTATATCGAATCTTTCTCTCTCCTGCCAAATATGCTATGACTTGTATTGCTTTTTGTATAATATGATGCACAATACCTATCTAGTAGGCTACAGGCATTGCACAGGAAGCCTTAAAAATTATTTGAACTCATGAATTCCATTGAAGGCTAAAACATTCATAACAGTTTCAGTTCCATGAGCTTGTAGTCCCAATTTCTGCATTGGTAGTTGTTGATGTTATCTATATTTATATAAAAAACCACATTATCCCTGCAAGTTTCATAAATCTGCTTAGCTGCTACTAATTTAAAATTATCATGGTGCAGATGGGTAGCAGCTAATGTTGTGCCCACCTCCTGATCTCCTTTACTACCCCCAAGAATTCCCACATTCCTTGTCCCTGTCTTTCAACAGAAAAATAAATTGTACTTCGAATGATAAAGTGCTAACTTGTTGATACACATCAAGAGTCTGCACACTAGCTAATCTCTGACAACATGCAAAAACAAGTTTTCTTACCCCTCCATTTAATGTCTTGATTTTACTGCAGACTAGTGTTATAGTTATAAAGAGGAAAACTTGTTCATGATCCTCCCTGCCGTAGTGGACACCTTGATTATGGATTACGAGATATAGAGGAGGAGGAGGAGGGGGGGGGGGGTAGGGGTGGTTGCAGTGCCTCCTGAATACCCTCCTGTTTTATCCCAGTCTTCCAACTAAAATGATGTATGGTTAAACTTGTTGATATAGAACTTTGCACTTTCTGCCAATATGCAACGAAACAATTATTTTCATACTTGTCCATCAAAATGTCTTGTTTATACTGCTGATTACCCTGTCCCCTTGTCCCGATCTTACAACTCTGTTGACACCTTGGTTTATGGAGATAGAGACAAAAGGTTGTTGTCCACTTGATTGACTCCATGCAGTTTATCCTCATTACTTTACCAGCTCCCTCTCCCAACAGAAGAAAAACAAAACAGCATCTTTAACGACGCATTGCTAAATTTGTTCAATAGACACACAAAAAACAAAGAGAAAAGAAAAGCATTGCACTGTCTGCCAATTTTTAAAATTATTAAGACAGTTATCAGTCCTACCTACTCCTTCAATCTAATATGTTGTTGTTAATATATATACCGCTTTATATCAACCACAATCTCACTGATCTTACAGCCCCATTGACGTCATGTGACATATCGATACTGTAGCCTGGCAGCGCCGGTTCCCTATTTTAATCCATGCCCATAACCATGATTTACAGAATTTACATCAATATCATCCAGTGATCAAGATGACCTCCCCCCCGATTTACATTTCTTAGGAAAACATAAAGTGCAGTAGAAAAATTATTGAAAATGAACAGTTTACAGAATTTTTATGATCATTTAGTATCTATCATTTCAGTGATCAAGTTGAATTCATGATTTACATTTCTTATGAAAATATAAGATACAGAGGAAAAGTATTTAAAATGAGTAGGAGTATATATGTAAATCTCTAGATTTATATTAATTATGTTCATTTAAAGTTATTATAATCTATCTCTCTTTATCTCTCTCTACTAATGTATTGTAAAAGGCTGTTGTAAAATAAACCCATTGTGTTGTGTAACTTTTGTTGTTGTTCTGATGTCATCCATGGTCAATCTTGCTCATGGAAAAAGGATATGCTAGCTTTCCCTTTATTTTTTCTTCTCATTTTCTTCTCACTAAAAATTTAATACATGATGTTAACTGGTCCTGCATAATGCATGTAGTGCAGCAATGTTGCTTATTTCGATCTTACGCGGAACAAAAAACACTATCGTCATCATTGTTGTATGAACAAGGACAACTGAAAACAGGGTCATTTTCAGCCATTAACAGGTGTCGATTTTAAGTATCGTAAACTGGGATGATATTAACGGCAAAGATAATCCTTAAACATCTTTTTGAATTGATTAAATGTTTCGTTGTAAAATGAAGCTGTAAAGGCCATTTGTCCCAGGCATGTTAGCAAAGTGCTAGAAAGTCAAATAATGGCCACTCATTCTCAGACTTGAACCAAACAGTGTACTGTTCTGCCACCGATACCCAAAGTAATGGTCGCTCCTCGGACCCAGTTCATGGAAACAAAGAGTCCTCTGGTCGATGAATAACTTTGAAGAGTCAGAAATGGTAGGAGCTATTATATCTACTTTTTGAAAATTTTAAGGAACTTTCCTTTCAGAATGCTACATTTTTCTATGGCCATCAATGGCCCAAAATGACCAAATGAAAGTTTTATTTTTATTCAACAACACCTGTGAAGAACTGTTCCAGGCCAATACTTTCTGTGCTATTTCAAATTTTGTCGATAATTTTCCTGACATTTACGTCCTTTTTTTTGGTTTCAATTGAACAAGCCTCAAACTTCAGCTGTTTAACTGATAGTCCAAATTCCGGTGGACTTTGCCGTTTGCCAGTAGAATAGAAAAGGCCCTTGCCTAATTTTCAGCCAGTAGACGTTTAAGAACATGATACAGTACAAATATAAGTCCAGGTAACCAACAGTTGGTAACAAAATCGACATGATTTCCAGATCTAAACATATGGCCCGTATAACAGCTTCATTTGAGTTTTACCAGCAAACTTTATCAGGCTGCTCCTATATTGCTTGTACATGCAGTAACTGGTGTGTAGAAACTGATGCTAAAACTCAGGAAAATACCAGTGGAGACCTTTTTTGTTGTTGTTATAGCTAGTAGATTTTTTTCAGCATGCATGTATGCGGTTGTTTAGTGATTAAAAGAGGCTAAAATTGTGAAAATCTAGGCTTGATTGAAGGAGAATGACTTGGTAAAAGTTTTCTTTTTTCTGGCAGTGTTTGTAGATCGGTTTAATGCCTCTAATTGGTGGAATAACTTTGTGATCATGCCTGACAGGAAGTTTGTCTGGCATGAGGGACAAAAGTTGTTCACATTGATGGCTGTATTTTCTGTTTTGGATTTATTACTCCTAGTTTCTGACTAATTCATGTAATATTCAAAATTTATGTGTATAATTTCTCAAACTGAAACTATTAAACACATCTACGTGGTTTTCAGAGTTGGCAGCTCCTACACTAATTAGCGAGGAACTAGCATCAATTCCAACAGCAGATAAAAAAATAAAAAAATTGTGCCCCTCAAATTTAAATATAATGTTTTTTTTTTTACCGGCCCACCCCATCCATCAGAAATGAAAATAAGAAATTCTAGGGGGATAGGTGGTAAACTTGACTCCTGTTCATCCCCCCTCCCTCCCCCCTCACCCGCCCCCATTCGTCATTCTGAAAACGTTGTACTACTCAAGCTTCCATCAAAGAAATTTTGATGATGATAAACAGAATAATGATGGCAACTTAGACCCTCTCTCTTCTTTCATAAACCAAAGAGAGCCTCACCTTATTTAACGGTGATCCATCATACCTGTTACGAACCCATTATATCCCCTTATCTAACAACAGTAATTTTTTCCTTCCCCCCCCCCCCCCCTCGGTATAAATGAAGACCCAAGTTAAAAAATCCCTCATGTTTAAACTGAGCAAATTGTTGTCTCGGCAAGATCTCATTTTCACGTCAAATTAATCAATCAGTCCTCGGAAACCCTAGAGCAAAGTATAGGGTTTTTAAATCTGTGGAAAGAAGAGAAAAAAAATCAAACCTATTTCAGTTTGGGAAATTAAAGTTTTGTAAGCAATCTTTAATGTTCAAAATGTCAAATAAATAGGCCGTAATTCTAGATAGCTGTTCTAGTTTGTATCTGATCAGTTTCCGTCCATCTTCGAGAGAAGCATAATCTTCCTTCAATTTGGACGTTTTAGCATTATCTCATCCTCTAGTGATTGTATCTATCACGTTGAACTAGTTCACTCCCAGCCCTCGGCTTCATTTGCTGACAACTGTAATCCAACCAGAATTATGGGCAAGAAATATTTTCCAGTAAATTAAGTGAGATGGTAGAATATTTAAGACGGGACATGTTTGAAAAGTCATGACTGAATCGATCGGGTTTCTCCGGCTAGGAAGGTATTATCATCCACATTTGCATGTTTCAGTTTGTCAGCTCGGTATTATTTCTCTTCCTCTTCTTTAACTAACTCCCCTTCTTTTTTTCTTCATCTTCTTCTTTCTCGTTGGCCGGCTGTGCTACCATTTTAATCGTCTATTGGCACTCGTGATGAGTGACATAGGTTGAAGCTCAGCTATTTCTTTATGAATATTTATAAGCTATTAGGAGATTGACAAGAGAGAAGAAAGAATAAAAAAAAATCTGTACCGAAAATGTCAACAGTTTCAAAATGTGGAAAAGAGATAAATGGTTTGTTTTGGATGGCCCGTGGTCTGAATATTTCAAAGATTATGTCAGGATTTGTCCACGCTCTGGCAATTAAAAAAAAAAGAACCAAGTCAAACAATAACAGGAAATTGTAATTTGGAAAGTTGCAGCTCTAACTTTGGAGTGGCCGGTTTTTTTTTGGTCGGCTATTTTTTTTTTATCTTGTTGGGGGGTGATTTATGAAAAAGAAATTTGGGTTTCTGTGAGTGATGAGAAGAAACTTCTAAATATAAGTGCTCCCTATGGAACATGATGCGGGCAGAGAGTTCACTAAGCTAGCTGTCACTCGGACTATTTTCAATTATTTCAGGAGGTGAGGATTCGACTTTATCGGTCAGTGTCATCGGTCACTCATCAAGGCAGACTTCATATTTAGTCATATGTTAAGGCAATAACAAATACAAGGAAAAGATGACCAAAAAATATGACAGTCAGGTGTGATTAAAGCGGAAATTTAGATGGAATTAGCGTTACTCAATTAAGAAGGGTGGGGGAAGGGAAAGGTGGATGCCGGGGTGACTAATGTGATGGGGGTGAGGGCGCATATTTGGTCACTTATTCATGGCACACTTCACGTTAGTTGTATCTGAGGTATCCGGTCATTGTCCAAAATCAACAGAGGACTCCGTCATATTAAAATGGTGTCTACAGACTTAGTTCCCTGACTGCAGATCATAACGGTAGGCTCACCGTGAGTTGATCACTAGAAGTTTGTTAACAGTTTTGATCATACTAATTAGTGGAGAAGAACTTGAGATCATTTAAGTTTGACTTGAGAAACATATTTTCAAGTCAAACTAAACTGTTTTATTAGCACCTCGCGACTAAATCAAGAGAATTTATTCGTTTGGTCAAACTGCACAAGTGGAACCAACAATCACCCAGTGTTACTACATGTACACTACAAGTTCATTGGGCATGTTGGCGTTGCTTAATTCTGAGCATTGTTAACGCCATCGTTGTTTCTTTGATTCTGAGATCTGTCAACAGTACTGTATAAAATCATGGGCGTACGTTAGGACCGATATGATATGTAGTCTCTGTAGAAACGCTGAAAAGATTGGTAAAACAAGGTTACCCTCTGAAATCAATGATAATATAACAGCTCTGCAGAAAGGTTACTACCGTTGCGTTCCCACTTGCCCCATTTCCCCACTCCCCCTCCCCCGCTACTACCACAGACGGAGAAAGAACATTGCAGGAGAACATTTGTCTTCAATGAGGCATCCAAATTCGAGGAAGTGTCAAACACCATATGGAACATTTTTGTTTGCATTCACCATCTTTAATATTTAATGTCTTTTGCTTCCTCCCCCCCCCCCTTTTTCTTGTTGTGTTATATTTCGATATTAATGGTACGATTTTATTCTTTTGTTTCTGTTCACAAGTTTGTTTATGTCTGAGGTTGTATGTACATGTGTGCCCGTTCGTATTTCCGTGATAAGGAAAATTAATACCCATTTCGTTTTCGATCCATATATACACGGACTCGATTCCAGCCGAAGATATTATTGCTATGTAGGTATGGTAACGAGAAATGTATTAATCTCGCAGAAAGTCAAAAAAAAGGGAAAAAATAAGAGATATAAAAGCTCCATGGATGCTGATCTGTTTATTCCACCTTGTGGATGGCCTCTCCCAAAAGTCTGCAAAATGCATTTTGGCCTGAAGTTGATAAAATATTACAGTTTAGATGACTAGTGGTACTGTTGCATGAAATATAAACACAATCTTTGATATAGCATAAATTAAACAGAGGCTCAAAATGAAATAACAGTAGAGCCGCAGCAGCTAGGGTTTTGAAAATGAAGGAAGGACCAATTACAGCATCTAAACAGTTTATCCTTTAATATGATCTGTGGCTGTGTATATACTCCGCTTGGATTATGCCATATTTTTCATCGTTCACGACAAAGGGGATGTATATGTATGTATATATACATATAGGGCTTGATGCATGTCTCGTCTGCCAGAAATTATATCGCGTGCCAATAAGTTAATTTATCATATTCACATGCGATCAGGTGCAAATTAAATTTCTGTTCCTTTGGCCATTTCTGTCAAATATCCACATACACAGAGCTTCATTACTTCAGACATGAAAGATGTAATTATAACAATCCAGTAAAGAGTTATAGTTACAAAGGATTAATTTGTCATGCATTAGAGGCCTCAAAAGTCTGACTCGCATCGATTATGATTAATATTGTTATTATTTCTGCTGAAACCTTTTTCCTAAAATGTGAAAATATTATTCCTTCCCTATGTAATCAGATAGAGGACGAACACAAACGTTTATATGAATTAATTAGCAAAAGCGTTAATTGCAAGCAATTGATGGATTGTGTTGCAACGGTCTGGTTCCAGTGTTCATCAAGTTCATACGTCAGAATAATGATGCTTCTTTTGGAACCTTTATATGCTGGTTACTGACAGAAATATTCTGCCAATTAAATTAACTTTGGCAAAACCCCCAAAACAATTTCATCTTTATCAGCAAATTCCTGGTTTCCTTTGAGAGATCAAAATATTATATATCCAAAAAGACTGAATGAGAAATTTACATGATTGTCACAATTCAACAATGTATCTCTGCAAGGAGAAATTTATCCCAGAGTGGCATTAAGTTTTACCGCCCTCTCTGCTTACCCATCCCAGCCCTCCCCACCCCCACCCCCAAACAAATTTAACAAGAGAAAGTTCTCATGGAAGTTTTGTTGTATCTGGATTGGTGTTTTATCATGTATTTACTGAATATAGATTCACTCAATGTAAAGTCAGAACCTTGCAAGACTGTCATCACTTTTCTTCTTCCCTTTTCCTCTCCTTTGCCTCTTCCTTCTTCTCCTCACCCCCCTCCCCCACCCCCACCCCCTTCCTAAGTTGTCTTTCAGGCATGGAAGGTGTTTTGATACTACCTTGTTAGTTTTGTAGCACAAAATCCATTCATTAAGAGGAGTTACTGGAAGAAATTAATCACTGACACTTTTTGTAAATTATGTTGGTGAATCAACCACCACCTCAGAGACATAACAGATTACCGAGCATCGAGGAAATATTATAAAATTTCGTTATTTTGTTAACTTTTTTCTTTCACATGGAATACTGTTCCAAGTTTCTTGCTCTTTATACTTCATTTCCACTGTGTGAGCGTAACAGTAAAATAGGAATATGACGCATCATGAACTTTGTAAGTTGCCACTGTAACATATATATTTCTTTTTTCTTTTCTTTGCATATTTCATACAAATATTTTCACACACCAAAATAGGAATATGACGTATCATGAGCTTTGTAAGTTGCCACTAATGAT
>KN882215.1:433737-448957 GCA_000934455.1 Apostichopus parvimensis
TTTTGTAAAAAGCAAACTTTTTCTATCATGTTACTTTTGTGCATCATCTTATAATTTAGTTTATGATTAATCATAATTGGATCGTTATTTGAGGAAACATCTTCTCTCTTTCCCTTGTAAGGTTCATGTGGGGCAATTGTCAGAATTAATTTGATGGTATCTAATTGTTATATAAAGAAAAGCTAAAAGTTTCTACTTAAGAATTAATAAATTCAAGAGTACTAGGAAGTTTGATCAATCTATTTAATATCAGTTAAAAGGAAAGATATTTTGTTAGAAGTAAGTTGCCAAATGAAGTTTACCAGCAGTGCGTCATATTTCTTGATCAAAAGTAAATTGTTTTATAATTATGTCAATTATTGAGGAATAAAGTGCTGACCTGGATGTATGTGATTCTTATGTTTAAAAAGAAAGAGGCAGTTTTTTTTGTCATTACTTTCAAGAAATATGTTACACTATGGAATACACAAATCTCAAAATGATGTATTTAATTTGCTTGGCTTTTAAGTCAAATATTGGTTCAGAGAAATGAAGAGAAATTTTGGACAATTTGATTTGTCAGCACAATAGACATACAACGAGGCTTAATTTCCCAAACTATGCAGATGTGCGATTCCGTACACATTGAATGTCCACAGTGTTTAGTTTTGCTTCAAATCATTTTGAATGAGAAATGCCGGGATACGGCCATGCATGGGGCGAGAGGTTCATTATGCTCAAAGGATGAAACAATTTTAATCTGACCATCCCCTTCTTGTGACAATTACATTACAAAAGAGCAATAATGTTTGAGTTGATATAACTTAGTGTCTTTCTTTTGAAAGAATTTTTATCATCCTCAAATGTCACTTTGCCTGTCGATGTGTTCCATATTTCATTTTGGATGGTACGGTATGACAGCTCACTCTCAGGTAGTCATCAGCGGTCATTACCATTTCCCTCCCTCTCCTCTCCATCCTCTCTTCATCCTCTCGCCCTTTTGATGATGACACAGACGAGCGCATCATCTTGGCTATTGACCTTCCTCGCCCCCCTTCATTTCGCCAGGGCTCCCTGACCTTCCCTTAAAGTTTAACGGTATTACCTTTTTATCTGGGTCTTATCCAACGGCAATATGATCAGATTTTTGCCATTTAAATTTTTTACTTGTACCGCTTTGATATTTTGACAAATGTTAGCCATCTTTCTCTTTTATGATTTTGTTTTGTTATGGGCTAGAAAGGGGGTACTGGAGATAAAAGAATATTGTAAAGTATCATTTTGATTCAACAGTGGTGATCTCATAAACAGCTCTCTTGTCATTTTGAGGGGCCATGAGAGAAGAAGGGCTTTCTAAAGTGAGTAGCAGGGTGCAATGACACACTTTATGTTCGTGCGTGCATGCCTGTGTGGGTGGGTGGGTGTGTGTGTTTGAAAATGATTGAATTTATGAAGCTGAAACTTTATTTCTCCACTGATTGACTGTCATTTTTAGAAGCAGCAAATCCATGTCTGAGGTTCCTAAATCACACTTGCAATATACAACTAAACTATATACTGTGATATATGTATAAATATATATATATATATATATATATATATATATATATATATATATAATCGTGCCATTTCTAATCACTCACTTAATTTAATTTTTGTATCACACTCGAGTTCCAGCCTTGTTCCAATTGCAGCATTGGTATTTAACACTTTTTTCTGATATTCCTATATACATCTAGATAGATAGATGGACGGATGGGCGGACATTAAATCTCCTTTTTTGTTTTACACTGGAAAGAGGGGGAATAGTTAGCATCCTGATGAAGTATGCTATTAAAGGTGACAAAAAAAAACAAATTAAACCATCATCTTTAGCTTAAAAATGACTGAGATAGTTTTGAGGACCAACTTCGACAAACAGCTCAGAAATATCTTGCTCCATTTGGTAGATGTCTTAGTATAAAAGTCCTGCCTGAAAGCTCTCACTTTGTAAATCTGTGCCGTCACAGTAGTACCACTTGAATCTGAAACATTTTATACTATCTCGTTTTGTTTTCTTCTTATTTTCAAGGTAGAATGTGAAAGGTATTGAAACCAAATGCAGGAATGCCGTCATAATAGGTTGTATTAAGAGGCACAATATTTTAGATTCAGCATTATTTGCAGTACCCATCTACATTCCTGGAAATAAAAATTGTAATTTCCAAAGAATACTAAAATAACTGCAACAAATGTGGCTCTATGATGTCATTTTATGATGTCATATATTATGTCATATTTTAGACTTGATCAAGTCTTCAGCCTTGTGTGTATGTGCATAATAAGAAACACTAAATCTGCAAACATTTCTCCCAAATTGAATACTGTCAATAAGTTTAAGCTGTTTGTTCTTGACAGTTATTTCTATGAGATTAATAATGGATTAATTTGTGTCGCAGTTAATTCATCTGCCATTTTTGAGGTACAACAGGAGCAAGTTGATCCATTTTGTACCAAAAGTGGAAAAAAACAGCAGAGGTTGATGTGGCGGTTATGCATTGACGAAAACTGTTTCGTCTACATTTTAGCAGATCAAACCAAGTTGAACCCTTGTACACTTTTTGCAGGATTCTATCCCCGGGGTGGGGTTAAGGGGGTGGGGGTGGGCATCCGAGTTGCAGGTATTGATAGATATCATACTTACTATTGAAATAATGGTTCATCAGTTAGAAATAGAGCTCGGTTGCAAGTATGTATATATAATAAATGCTCTCTACCTTTTTTTTTAAATATATTTCATACAGGATGGATTCGGGTCTAGCCCTAAATATGAGGCAGTCCGACTCCTTGGCAAATGTGGTCCCAAAAACAGGTATGAAGATTTGATCCAGAGGCCAGGGTTGTGTAATCGATGGGCTGAAAATGCCATAAGTTTATAGTCAGAATGACATGAATTGAACTGGATTCAGCCCATCTTAATAAACGTCCGAAAGATCTCGCCTCGCGCAAAACTTAACATCCAGTCATAAAGTGGGACAGGTTACAAGTAATATTGATTTTTTTTCCCCTCTCAAATCAAATGTCATTTTTATATAGAAGTACTTTATTGGTACAGTTCTTGCCCCCCTTTTGCAATACTTGACCCAATCTTGCAGGGTAGTGAGGGAGAGAGCAGCCTTTTACATGATGCTTCAACTTTTGAATTTTGTTGGCAGCTGCTGTGTAAAAAATATATTTACCATTGCTAATTTCTGCACTAATACTCAGAGACGACTGGCATGGTAGGACGCTGATGTAGAAGTAGGACACTATGACACCCAGATATAGAAGTAGGACCCTACGACACCCAGCGGAGACGGCGTCAATTTCGTTTCACGAGGGATCTTGTCAATTTCATTTCACTCGGAAATTTGCCGACACAATTTCACAGTGACTTGCAATGTCAGGTGTACACGATATCTGTGTACTTCTGTCGCTAAAGGAGACGCGAAAAACAACTTTCATATCATATTTAGAGTCTTCGCGGTGACGAATATTAACCTCCCTACAAAACAGATAAAGAAATATCTTGCTCCATTTTGGG
Organism: Apostichopus parvimensis; assembly: GCA_000934455.1. Taxonomy (NCBI): domain Eukaryota; kingdom Metazoa; phylum Echinodermata; class Holothuroidea; order Aspidochirotida; family Stichopodidae; genus Apostichopus; species Apostichopus parvimensis. Next base: position 437,279 of record KN882215.1, read on the forward strand.
AGACGCAACCCAACTTATTCATCTTTAGCAGATGATGGAGATCTTTGTAGTGTCATCAACGACTTCCTGCAAACAGATAAGGACGGATTTTAGGGAGATAATATTGGACGTATCCGAGTTGAAAGGTCATGTCTGGGAGCCTATGCGAGCTGTCATTTTTTGTAAATTTGTGATGTCATAGTGTCCCCTATAGGATCAAGAACCTTTCACTTTACTCTCTATGTTTTGTTTAAAATTTCAAGGTAGATTATTGTCAACAGTGTTGAGACTGAGACTTCAAAATGACATCGTTAGGTCACGTTAAAGAGATTCAATATTTGTGAGATTCTGCGTAATTTGTAAAATCCATCTTCACTGACGAAATATAAACTTTGTCATTAATATTAAAGCAAAACATAAAGGATTAAAGCACTTGTGGCTCGAAAATGTCATGTTTAGACTTGGTCAAGTCGTAAGCGAATTGTACATGATAAGGAACATTAAACCTGTGATACCCTCTCAAAACAGATATAGATTTTGTTTTCGTTTTTTTGTAGCTAACATATTTAGGAAAATTCTGAACATCACAGATATCTCCTTCACATGGACCAAGGATGATGGTTGGGTTTAGTTATTACGTCCGTTACCTTCAAGTAAACAATGGAAAACCTTGACCAGGTCATTATCATACACAAGTTTTAAAGAATTAAGTGAGGATCGTTTCTGCTAGAACCCTGGAATTTGTAAATTCATAGAACTTTCCGATATGTTGTCTTTTTCGAGTCTACTGTCACAAATAGTTACTTGTTAGCTTTGAGAGAAAGGTCCACTTACCTGGCTGTTCCAGGATTTCTTAGGGGCCGGACCGAGACAAGTATTCGTAGAATCTGAAGTTAATACTGAATCAGCAGTGCATTATTAGGCCACATCCTTAAAAATGTATTGAATGCCTGGTGTCTTAAAGGCATTGAAGACTCGTCCCAAACCTTGTGCCGCCCTCTACTAAAAGTTAACTTTCCGTTGCTTGTCGCTTCTTGTCGCTACAAAATGCAGACAGTAATAAAACGCGATACCTTGTTATCTTTTATCTGGACCTGAGATCAGGGAGATCCATAACAACCCCCTGCTGAGATATCCATCGCTGCTATGTACACTGTGTTGTGGGTATTGACCGTAGCTGCATGTATTGACTGTACACTAGTGTCTAATTACCGATGGTAGCAAGCAGGTGTGTGTATTTCTGGGATTGGTGGTGGTGTCTAACACTTCCCTTACACCTCATTCGAAACTAGGTCAGATTACCGGATATCAGACGTTTCTTTGTGCTTGAGTCTTCACTCCCTTTAAGGTGTGAAATACTTAATATTATTGTTATCATTATTTATGATCATTATTGCCTTTTTTTCTTTCCTTTTTTGGAAGGTATGTTTCACAAAGATAAAGCAATATAACACAGTTCATTCCGTCATTTACTATTGAGGAACATTATGTGAAAATTGTGTGCGTTCAACCAAGGTCTCTCAGACAAGTAGCAGGTCAGTAAAGTGTATATAAAGACAATTAACCAAAAAAAACAAAAAAACAGTTGTTTTTAAAAGCTGGGACAGATGAGACCGCCACCACTGTGAAAACACTGTTCATGCTTCCTAAACGTGTGCCAGCGACGTCATTGTTCCAAAAAATTTAAAAAGAATATTCCCATTTTCATTCCATTTTTTGGGGGCTATTCAAACTTCTAAAACAAATATTTTGATTGAAATTTTAACGCTTTTGTAATCAGCCCAGCATCTGACGTTTTTGCCGACACACAATAAAACAATTGTGAAATCTGCTAATTTCAAGTGGTCCAAAACATTGACTTTGTAACCATGTGAACCCTGGAATGTGTATTGATTGCCACCTTTATTGAAGCAATAAACAAAAAAAAACCTTTGAATCTCTGCTGCTATTGTCAGCAATATGTTCTTCAACAAATACCAATTGATAACTTAATAATATAATCTTAACTTTAAAAAATAATATCAAAACTACCGTCGTGGGAAAACAGCCCCGCAAGCATATCCTGTTCCTTAATAAATAAATTGAAAATTTTAAACAATAGACTCTTCGCAGGTGTGTCATGGGAATTCTAACAGACAGAAAAAAAATGATTTACATTTTTCCAAAGCTTGTTTGTCATGGATCAATCAACTTTCTTCAAACATTCAAAATCCAAGTTAGCTTTCATGCATTCTGGGCTATGGTACTATGGGATGTTGCACCTTTGTGAAAGGTCCAAAAAGAGAGCTCAAAAGTTTACGGACCGCTGGTTGTAATGTCTATAATATGCATAATCTTCCGAGTTACCAATTTTAGAACCATATTTCACAACATTCGATCGCTTTTCACTCAAAGATAATCGGACACTACGTCATAATACCAATGTGAAATAGTGGCCATGGATTTGTAATGCGTTAAAACTGTGTGTGTTGTATACAGAGTGAATGGTTAAGTGACTGAAAGACCACACCGTCCCCTAAGGAGTGTTTTCACAGAATGTACTTACATCCCATGGAACAATAACATGAAGATAATAGCATAGGTTGGATGTTGTATGTTGCTCTTAATGTCAGGCAAAAACAATTTTTATTATCAAACATAAATGCCCTGGAATATAGTAAATGGTATGATTTTGATCATGTGACTTGAGGAAGCTTCTCTAAGAAGCCTGCAAAAGAGGAAAGGCCAAGTGGTACAATTAAGGTTGCCTTAGTGATTGTTGTCAAGTGAAATGATATTATAAGCAAAAAGAGTAAAAAAGAAAGTTGGGTTATGTTGTTTTTCTCCTGTATGTGTGCCACATTTTAAGACAACAAATCTGGGCTATATGGGTTATAAAAGTATTCTACTGGAGCAAATTGCCTGACGTGGTACATAGCACACACCGTGTGCACTAAAGTTACTAAATATGTGCCCAGGGACTATTATGTTAGTTACGTAAGTCCCGCCATTTCCAACTCTTGGATTTTTAAACGAAGCACCTTGCGCGAGAGCCCTACGTAAGTAATACTACAATGTATCGATTTAGACTTTTAGGTGAGTACCCTAACGTTAGGCTACGCAGGCCTAGTTTATCGGCCTGAGGCTTATGGAAAGATCTTGCACAGAACTGTAGTGTAGAGTTATAGACACTTTATGTGGTGTATGACACTGTCCATGATTAGTCATGTTGGGTTGCGGGAATTCTCTGGGAGTGAAATATGATTTCTGTAATTGTTACCGATCATTTCCAGAGACAGAGGGTAAATCCAGGGTATATAGCATGTACATTGCAGCAACACATGCGGTATGCTCACATGCACAGTATAGTACTGCATACACGTTGTACTCCAGGTAGCTTGTCATATGTGCCTGCGGCTGTGAGGAAGAAAGCAGGCCTGGTCGCGGCCAGTGGGGTCTGTAGTGTACGGAGTATAGGGTACTGTACGTAACCATTTGGGCATATGTACATTCTGTCATTACTAATAGCAAAATTTGCTAACTGGAAGGTTAGCGATGCGAAGGTGTGCATACAGCTAAAGTGTAGGATTTTCCCCTCGTTACGTAACGTACCAAAATGTGATTTATTTCTTACGTTGTGTCTCATATGAATGGAGGGCAATACCGACGAGCAGCTATCAATTTTTGGGGGAATATTTCTATTTTAAATTTAGAGTAGGGATTTTCCAAACTTTGTTTGAAGTGTTAAACACTTACGGTAACTAAGCTAGTTGTCCGTCGGACAACCTAAACATAAAGCGTGGCATAGAACATAGCTTAGCAATTATAGCATAGCAAACTGCATATACTGTAGCAAGGCAGGTACTTTTGAGTTTGCAGTTGTTACTTTCTTGTGCGGAACAGTTCTGCAAATTCATATGATTTGTGATGAACTTGCATCATGTTGCATGCTCACAAATCGTCGTGGTGACATAATAATCTTCACTCAAGTACTTTTTAAGAAAAGTCACCCAGGAAAGAACCTGGACACTAAAAACCAAACAACCGAGCGACCGATCCGCTCTCAACCCCAGTCCCCATGCATCGAGACTGTGACTGTGTGATCATGCATCATCGGGTGTGTATCACGATTCCCCTCGAAGGGAAACAGATACTACACATGATCTTAGCCAAAAGGCCGAGAAATATGATACTACCAAGTCATGTTAGCAGGGAGGGGGGGGGGGGAATGGGAGGGGGCCGAAAGGGAAAATTCAAGGACATTCATTTACATTAGATTTGACACATTGGCCAATCTTTGAAGTCTAAATACTCTTTCTTATGCCAAAGTTCAGATAGATTTCTCAGATGTTCCTGGACTTATTACACAGAAATAACTTATCAATCTCCTTGCATGTAGACTTTTTTGCTTTGAAAAATTGATATCTAATCCATGAATTATGTCTCAAAATGTCCCAAAACCGTCTTCTGTCCAGAGTTGAAAAGACAGACAGACTCGTATACAGAGAGCTCCAACAATCCGCAAAAATAAAATAAGAATCCCAATATCCGAAGAGAGGGGGAAAAAAAATATATATGTTGAGAAGATATCATAAGTTTTCGGAAAACATTTATGTCATGACGCACATAACAGAATTAGCTCGATAACAATATATTACAAGTGTTTTTTATGTGCAGTTTTTTGTCAGCGCTGGACATTTATGCATTAAGACTAGGATCAGAAATATTAATTGGCTGCAAAATTTGTTGCCAAAGCCACAAAGTCTTGAGTTTAATGTGTTGCCATCTGGCAAAATCAACTGTAAGTGATATACAAGGCTTAGGCATGTTTATTCTTGATAGATCTTATTGGAAACTTGTCAAACAATTTTTTATCTTCTCAGTTTTTTGCAGGTCTTAGGTTGGGTTACCTTTAAAGCTGTATACGATAAATTATCCTGTTAGCTTTTGTTTGCGACAGAACTGTTTTCAAGCGGAGGAGTAGGAGGGAATTGATGGTGCCGGGGAGGGAACGTTGGGGTATAGGGATGGCTGTTGGTATGGAAAAGAGATATTTGGCTGGGGAAAGGGTATTGGGACGGGACGATGGATATTGAAGACAGGGTGGGTGGAGGGGGTGGGTGTTGGGACAGAAGGTATTGAGGTGGAGGTGCTTCTTAGGGCAAGGGAGGGATGTTAACAAATGTACAAGCCATGTGCTGTTGGTTCCTCGGATTATTCAAATCTAGAGAAAATGTTCAATGAACATTTGATTAATCTGCTTGGTATTGTTTTAACATAGTTTTGGTCTAAATTTAAATAATAGATCAATTGTAGTATGTCTGAGCTTTAAAGGAACCCTTTTTTGTGCAAGGCCCATAACTGAGCTAAAAAGAGTTTTTTTTGGAAGGGGGGGTGGCCTGTTATGCACATCTAATTGGCTCTTCCCCTCATTCCAAGTTGGACCTACCATGGAAGTTAACACATTTATTGGTATAATCACTAATTTGATGCACAAAGACCCAGAGATAACTCACATGTATTTGTTTTATTATTTATTTAAAATTGGAAACGGTAGACATTTGTCACAATTTGAATATTACTCTATTTAAAAGTGAACCTTGACTTATCAATTCTACTGACTGACTGACTGACTGACTAACTAGTGGATCTACATTACTGATGGGACTTTTACTGTGGAACAACATCAAATGATTGATGGACGTCTTTAACACAGCTGCCTTAATATATTTTCACAGAGTGATAATTATTAAAGAGAGAGAATTGCTCAATTTCTCTTGAATTCAGACTAAACCCATCAATCTTTAAGTTTGTTTTTGCTCAAGTCATATTCGACAAGGGCCAGAGAGAAACGTTGGTTGGAGCAAAGGGCCAGAGAGAATCATTAGTTTTACCATACCTATAAGAAGCCAGGAGCAAATGTATACTGTTATGGCCTCTAGGTTGAAGCATACCTGTTAGGTCCACATACCCTATAAGGTCCAAATACCTTATTAGGTCCACATATCCTATATGGTCCACATATCCTATAAGGTCCACATTCCCTATTAGGTCCACATACCCTATTAGGTCCACATACCCTATGAGGTCCACATACCCTATTAGGTCCACGTACCCTATTAGGTCCACATACCCTATTAGGTCCACATACCCTATTAGGTCCACATACCTTATTAGGTCCACAAGATTTGATTCTAGTGGGCCAGTGTTAAAGAAAATTCATTCATGGACAGGAAAATTATGGCTAACAGGCAGCTCTAGGCTACCTGGATTGAAACCATAGGCTGTGAAAGAAACTCTAGTTAGGTTGGGTGCATTTTTATTAATATTCACCTCACCTCAGTCCACAAAGAATATGGGTTTCAATAACATTAAAGATTGGATAAGACTGTACCTTATGGGTAGATCATTGGATGCAGTGGCGGAGCGTCCATACAGTCAGAGGAGGTGGATGTCCCCCCTGACGGACTCAAATGGACGACTGGCGCCCTTTTCAGCTTTTTACCACTTTTTACTTATTCGCGATTATTTACTTTTTTATTGCGCTCTCATCTACCTGTTGACATTTGTCAAATTTTGTTGGCGATGACACCTATTTATTCTTCATTTATCTGCAAATTAGCAAGGCCAGGAAAGGGTAATTTCCGGCAATCTAGGAAGTATCTTTACTCAAAAAATTTCTGTACGCTCCGCGCCAACCTGTGGTGGCGCTCTGCTTAGATAGTGCCGAAAGCGCCCCTACAGATCATTCTCACCCCCCTTGACCAATACCCCTAGCTCCGCCACTGATTGGATGGTGTATTTCTTTCCTTTTCAATTTCCAATTTCTACCCGAGGGAACGATTTAGTGTTCCACGTTGATGTATCAGCCTTGAGGTTCTAAAAGTTTGTATGTTTATAATGTACTATTCTTCCTGTGTACAAAAATTTGCTATGCGTCTTTGCACTTGTGTAGCAATTTCACGATTTTACGTAGCATTCTGCTGTGCGGATACCGGATAAATTATTCGCCTGTACCCTCATATTTCCTTGACTATATTTGGGCAAATTTCCATAACGTCCCTGAAAAATATTTTCATCATCTTCGTAAAAGAAAAACCTACGTACTTATCCAAAAGTATAGACCCATTTACCGTGAAAGTAACACATAAAACAGAGAGAGAAAAAAAACCACAAGTTTATGTTTGTTCAGAAGTGTATAGCCCGAAGCTAGCTCGTTTTAATTGGCAGGCAAAATGTTACGTATGCCTATTTTTCCGCCTCGTTGATCTTTGCGAAGGAATACCCCCCAAAAAAAGAAACAAATTTGGGAATTGGGAATCAAAATGTGGAAATTGTAGGACACCAATTTTACACATATTGAAAATGGCATTATTTCAAGTCAATACAATTGATTTCATTAAAAATGTGAGAATTATATTCAACTCTGCTGATGTTAGCTACGCTTCTCAAATTCTGTTTTTTTCCACTGTTTATAAAAAATAAAAAAAAAATTTGAAAAAAATGACAAGGATTTACATCTGAGAAAAGAAGTGTCCAAGGCTGCGTGTACATGCTTTTCATTCAATCTATGTTTCTGGATGGGTGAATATATTTGCTATAAAATCTTTTTAACCAAAATTGACTTATTGAATTTATATTTTGAAAATGACTGTATATAACGCAATAACAACTCACAGACTCGTTGGGGCTTTAAAAATAAAACCGTTAGACTGTGAACTAAATTTCGCGTCAAATTGTTCAATTTTTTACACTAGAACGACATCATTGTTATATATTTTATACTTATTTACGATCGAAACAGAGGTTCTTCTTACGCATATTGTTAATGCCTTTGTAATTTGCATCAGAATGATGCAAAATTTTCTTCGCTTGTCTCTGATACCCGTCTGTATGAAACGAAAGAGAGGCAACCTCTGGGTGACATTATTGTGTACTATTGTGTACTATATGACGTCCCTGTTGCAACAAATATAGTGCACTTTTTGTTAATATGCAAACCTTAACATGCCATGACCTGATTCAAGCTCGATCTGTAACCAAAAAAACATGAGCAACAATTTCTATCCTACTTCCAGTTATCTGGACTGACATTTAACACACAACACAGATGTATGTATATATAAATACATGTAGGTACATATCTATACATGTAAATATTTATCAATTGCAATAAGTACAATTTCATATGGGTGAGAAAACAATTAATAGTGACAGCACATATATATTGCTGTATATATAGATGTACATATATATATATATACACACATACATAGACATATAGCATATTTGAGATCAAACTTTATAGCCTAGTTGGTTAGGGCGTCCGCATATAAAGCGGGAGGGCCGAGTTTGAATCCTGGGTTTGAAGCCCGGTGGAGGCTGAAGGTTTTTCAATGTTCTAGATTTTCAAAGTCAGTACTGTTTAAGATATATATATAGCATATTTGAGATCAAACTTTATGGCCACTTCAAAAAGGTCATCATGCATTGCCTCCAATTGTCACCATGCCACAATTTGCTAATTATTAGTTTTCATACAGATTTTTAATTCTCAGAACAGTTAAAGAAGTTTTACATCAGAAACCCAAATCTGAATAAGAAATTAATGCTGTTGAGGATGGCAATGAAATGGTATTGATAATGTAAAGTATGAGTGACCATTATTTGAATTAATCCAGCATATTTGAGGGCAAAATTTTATGACCTTGGAAGTCAGTAAACTCTTACTTCTGTAATCCATCCTCCAACATTATTTTGTGAATGATTATGAAGTTATGAATGATATCTTTCAAGTTTTAATTGTACAATTATTGCTTATATATTACAAGTATCATATGTTTAATTTTTGGTTCCGATGCTTTGCATCCATCGGAACGTATGCCGTCAAGGTGGCGTATGTGTGCGTATATGTGTGAGTGGGTATATGTGTGTGTGCATGTGACTCCCTAGCTTGTAAACACAAGAAGGAGATATGTGATTGATGTCGTACTTGGTATATATATATGTTGGTCAGGGTCAGTAGATGATCCCTATTATTTGTGGTGGGGCTGTCATGCATATTAATGAGTGGGCAGGCTTAATGTAGAATTTTTAATATATCAATCTCTCTTCAACCATACGTCCGATTTAGTTCATAGTTGGTATGGTGATGTAGGTACATAGTAAGAACATGTTCTTTGCATAACAATTTTTATCTCATTAATATTCATGAGTGGGTGGGGCTTTATAGGAAATTGTTGAAAACAGCTTGTAAACACGATATCTCAACAAACAACAAGTTGAATCAAAGTCATACTTGGCACATAGATAGGATGCCCTATGCTTAGTAGATGTGACCTATTGATTTCGGTTCCCATCTCTTGAATATTGTATTTTCAAAAGGCAAATACCCCGCAAACGGATGGCACAAGTAAGTTTATACTCGGTACGGTGATATAACAACATAGTGTATAAATGTTGTTTACAACAACATTTAGGCCGACATGTTTGGGAACAACCGGGCCCAAAAAGAATCAAGGCAAAATTGGGCCAAGGCGGCCCAAAATTTAATCCCAACTCAAAAGCAATTTGGGAAAAACCTTAGGCCCCAAATTGGGGGGCCCAATAATTTTGGGAACAAATTGAACCAAAATTCCTGGGAATCAAATTTTGGGGGCCAAAAAAAATTTTGAAGGAAGTTGGTGGGGCCAAAAAAATTTGGGCCCAAATTTTTTGGGAAGGGCCCAAATTTTTAAATTGCAAATAACTCCACAACTTTAAATAGGATTGTATAAAACTTGGAATACAGTTGTTAGTTAAAAGCTGGTACATGTAGGTCTACATTTTTTTGGGACCATACGGGCCCCAAAATATTCCAGGTTCAATTTTGGTCCAGGTGGGCCTTAATTTTATTTCCACCTCAAATGCATTTTTTGACACATTCTTTGGGTTCAAATTTGTGGGCCCACTATTTTGGGCCCACATTGTTTTGGTTCAATTTTTTGGGCTCAATTCTTTGGGGCAAATATAGTTTTGAGTCACTTTGTTTGCTCCGGATATTTTTGGGATCATTTAGGCGCAAAATGTTTTTATACTTCATATAGACTGTCAATGTGATAAACAATTCCTAGTACCCGTCTTTTTAATTACTGCGTTAGTCATAATCCATCTCCATTTTGGTGTGCACAAGTTCATGAATATTAACATGTATGGCAATACCACACTATGAATATGTTCAGACATTGGAACCACTAAACATTTTCTTTTTCTAGTTACTCATGTCTTTGTTTTGTTTTTTCTTCTCTCCTTTACATAAACTGTCAGATAGAAGTGCAGTGTCCCCCCTGAGAGAACATCTAAGATCCAAAGTCCAAAACCAAATCAGAGTGAGGTCCAAATTGATCGGAAGCCAGAAACCAATATTACAGACGACCAGACGGTTTTGAAATGAAGGTATCACAATTATTTATATGTATATGTAGAGTGACTTAAAGCTGCACTTAAAAGCTTTTTCTAAATCGTTGGGAGTTAATGTAAGAGATGTTGAATTTGGCGATGATTTCTGGTCTGGACACTTTTTCATAGAGTTTTTTCATCAGATGGTGCGTAAAACCTTTCTGTGATTACAACACTATCTTGAAATTTGGAAACTCAAGATTACAAGCTTATGACAATAGCGGCGTTGTCATAATTTTATTAATTTCTTCAAAAGGCTCAATTTAACAGATGTTAAAATTGATTTTGATATTCTTTTCAATGGAAAACTTTCTATTTATTCCATCTCAATTTTGAAATTTCTGAAACTTGAGAATGCAAGTTTATGACAATAGCCACATTGTCATAATGTCATTAATTTCCACAGCATCGAAAAATTGTTTAAAATCAACTCAGAAAGCTAATTTAACACATTTAAAATTGGTTTTGATAATCTCTCTTAATAAAAGTATTATAACTAAGCATGTACGAGTAAATTGGAACATAAAAAAAGAAAAAGAAAAAGAAAAAATACTGTTATGACATCACTATTTGAAATTTATGAAACTTGAGCCTACACGCCAAGTATGTATGACATATCCAAACATCACATATATGACTTTGTTCTTGCACAGCATAGGAAACTTAAACAAGGTTCCTTTAGCTGGTTGCAATTTGACTGTAATAATTATAGTTTAATAATAGTGAAATAATAAAATCCCATAAAACCACAGCTTCTCCTTAACTTAAGCTGAGTTACTATCTGAAATAATAATGATGGAAAATGGCCAATTTTTTTTTTAAAGTTTTTGCTTTGCTTGTTGGATGATTATTTAAAAGAAATTGTCTAGGGTAACAACATTTTCAGGGTGAAACAGAATCTCTGTAATCACTCACTGATCAACTGTCGTGTTTTTTTGGCAAGTTGAAAATGTGGGAGGTATGTCCGTTTTGTTTGATCAAACGTATTCTCGTCGTTACGCATAACAGGCTTAATTTTTAGCATTCTTTTTTTTTGCCTTTTCATTCGAACGATTTAAATCTTGATTTTTTTTTTACAGCATGAAATGTGCAATTAAAACAAAAAAAGATATTTACAACTCTAGTTAGTAGTCATCTCCCATATATTAAAGCTACACAAATGTAACTGATATATGGTTGCAATAATAAACCAATAATATTCTCAATCACATTGATCGGTGATATGCACATTCTGCTAGAAATTAGTAGAAGTTCAAACGTAGTCCATTGGTGATAAAGCAGTAT
>KN882216.1:146763-158776 GCA_000934455.1 Apostichopus parvimensis
GTCTGAGAGAAGTCATTTTCTGAGATAGTATTTAGTGATATAAAGTATTTGCTAAGTTTCGTTGTTGTCAACTGTAGTCTGCAGGCGGCTACTTAATTACTAACGTCTTCACTTAGATTAGGCAAGAGTGTAATCCTCTCATGCTTATGCATGGCAAGATGTGATGTGTGTTAAGTTTCTTCTTTCATAGAGTGTATTATATAGGCTACCGTATTATCTCAACAGTAAACTGCTATCAAGAGTCTAACATTTGTTTAAAGGCCGGAAGCACTTACTATCGTAAAACCGGGGTGGTGGGATCACGTGAGAAGGGACACCCCGTGAATACGACATTCTGTTCATAATTATAATAGTTAAATATACCATACAAAACCATCAAACGATGATACTATAAACCTACCTCTTAGAATTCAGTTATAAAAATAAGTTGCCATGAACACAACCGTACAGAAGTTGACTATTATAAATCAAATTATAAAAGTGCGCCACGTATATTTCATATCGTTGACACAATATACCTAATCACATATAGTAAGTGTAACGAACTCTTTCCACTTGAGAAAATCACTGGTAATGACATATCAATTTAAATGAAAAAAAAAATGAACTCAGCTTATGTCAGGGTTACCATGCGGGTAGAATTACTTTATAACAATGCAGTAGTAACATTATTCACGGATTGAATGAATTAATTAGGTTACGTCCTAGAAAAAAGTAAACGTAAGAACATTCCATTGGGTTACTGCTGATACAGCTATAGCAGTCGATAATTTCACATCTGCACGTAACCCTTAACGTACAATTGTATAATGGAAAGAGATGCTTCCGACCTCGTTCTCCGTCGAAGTCACGTGGTGTGTTGTCGCAAGGATGTTGAACGCAGGCACTTTGTCACAGCTTTCTGGTAGAATAAGTTACATGGACATAAAAAAAAAAATTGACGCTGTTTGTTCTAAAACTATACGCTATTATGTGAAATATTTAAATGCTGAATATTATTTCGGTAGCTTTATGTATTATAAATTTGGTGTTTTACCTAAACGGGATGGGGTTGTTGTTGAAACGATTCTTAATCATTCTAATATCACATTAATTTTGACATTTATGTCTAAGTAGTAAGTGTTTAGGGTTACGATCAATTTTCAAAATTTAGTGGTACCACATTCTTGGACCGTAAAAGTGAGACATGAGGTACTAAACTTGTAACACGAGTACAACAGCATGAGTATCAATATAATGTACAATTCCTCTTGGGATGTGTAAGAGTTCGCGAGTACAAGGGTTCTAAGCACGAGTACGAATGATCAAGTCTTTTACTATATTACCTATACTAGAATAGATGTAAAACATGCCAAAAAGATGTTACAAACATGCCACGAGTACAAACCCGTAATGGCCAGTATCAGCACAGGTAATTATGCTAGAACACGAGTACGAGTGGGGGACTCAATACCAGCCAGTAAGGTACTAAAGAACAGATTCTTCATAAACATTACAGCAGGAAACATTCATGAAATAAGCTAAAATATTTCGAAGGTTTGCAAACGAAACAATAATAATAAGTTGCAGTTTTCGGCCAAACCATTATGGATAAATTTGAGCTGTAAAGGTATTAAGTCGATACCATTGAAGCAACCATACTTAGTTATCGATAAAACAGAGGTATATCGATAAAACAGAGGTATATCGATAAAACAGAGGTATATCGATAAAACAGAGGTATATCGAAGAATAAAGCAGGAAGGTAGTCTGCAACATTAATGCATGCCCGATCGGACGTAGCATTATGTCGTTGATGGAACGGTGGGGGGGGGGGAGGTATGGGCTACATAGGAGTGTGGGAGGGGTGACATTTAACCTAAAATGTACTTGTTGATAAAAATTGTATCATAAATATCGGAGCAACTGATATGCGGTGATTTCCTGCTCAATTCTGTGACCAAACTATAATACTTAGTATATGAGGGTCGCCTATAGTGTACTATAGTATACTTGTAAAATATAGTGTGACTTGTCGAAAAAGTCCAAAAACGGAGGGAATTTTCAGCCGGTCTGAAGTCGATACTGTCACGCATTAACAGCATAAATTCAATCTTTACAGGTTTCTTTTTACCGCAAGCTGGGAACCCTATGAAGAGATTAAGATTGTAGCAATAAAAGATGACAAGAGATTGAATAGACCAAAAAAAAAAATTTTTTTTTTTTTTAAATTCTTTGGAGTCGACGGATTTTCGCAGACAGTAGATTTATTTTGCAACGTGTATAATAGACGCGATAGTGGTAACACGCGGGCAACTAAGCGGAAACTTGATAAGGTTTGGCATTCATTGTGTCCTCCTATATATATACCTTCCATGCAGTAAGCTTACAAATCTGTGGCTCGGTGCAAACTTCATTAAAAAGATACATTGTCGCCGTGGATTAGAATTCACCTAATTGGCCCGATCATGAATTGGCGGGAGTAGAAAAGCAGTAAGAAAAGATGAAGTCGACAGGACGTCTGCAGAAAATCACATTTTCAAAAGCTATGCTTTTATGCAGCATAATCCACCGTGCGGCGTATAGGCCCTATATATTTCACGTCAACTTATATAAGAAACACATTTGACAAAAGAATTGTTTGGTTTCCAAAAGTGATACCCTAAATAGCTCGTTAGTGTCTTCCAATCTCATGAAAGCGAACCACCAAGGTGGAGGACTGGGAAGGGGGGGGGGGAGGAGGGTTACGATCTGCTCAATATAAATACGTCATTCTTTTCTTCTGTTTTTTTTTTTTAAGCTTCTCACTTCGTTTTCATTTTTTTTCAATTTCTAATCTGTATTGAAATCGTATCTTTATAGTAACATCTGATGGATTAAACATTTTCCTTCTTTTTTTTTTTATCATAGACGCCTTTCTTCTTCTTCGTCTTCTTCTTTCTCACTTTCTTTTTAAAAAGGGAGGGAGGAGGGGGGTCTCGAGAAAATAGAAGACATTTCGATAGAAAAAAAGGAATAGAAAAGAAATTCCAGATAATGTGCAACTTTAATCGGGTTACACAAGTATAGCTTGCAATCAAACAATACGAGGGTGTATATACGCTATCATGCTATGTCATCATCATACGTATTGTGACATTATACTTCAGATCCGTCTGAGTAAATAAGTTTCAAAGGATACACTTTGTAAGCACTAAATTAATTTGGATAAGATCGAGCGTTAATAACCACGGCTATATATCAGCCCAGGCTGCATATGTCAATATACTACCAACTTTTGATTTTTTTGAGAAAAGGTAAACCTTTAGAAACAGCTGAGACTCATCGATTAAAGTGACTGGATTATGTAGTCTAATACACAGGCCAGTTGTAGGTCAGTTCATCAAATACAACTCGATGGGGGAAAACGTAAGACTTTTATGGTCTCAAAAAAAACCCTGTATGGGTCACAAATTTGTCAAGGACAAATTTTGTTTAATGACTTCTCAAGACTACCGTACTAATGTTGTTCATATGAAGTTAAAAAATTATGTTGGTGGATTCATCCTTCTTTATCCCGGCATCACCATAATTCGAAACCGGTATTTACCCCGTATGATCAGACGCGGATCCACGGTCTGAAAGGGCGTGCGCCCCCCCCCCCCCGCGCCCTCCCTCCATTACAATCACAAACAATATTAAAATTAATAATAACACGAAATCTTGCGTGTAGATCTAAAAGTGCTTCAAAGAGAACCGGTACTAATCACAGATTTTTTCTTGGGGGGGGGGGGGGGGCGAGGGAGGGTGAATAACTCTCACACCGCTCTTCATTCCAGTCCACTTCAATGACATTATTGTCCCAGGGCATTTTTGATATCTAGGATCCGCCCTGATAATTCACTATAACTATTTGTTGACGTTATGGAAATATGAAAATCGTGTGTCCGAACGTTTTAAATTTTTAAATCAGTTTAACGTATATTTATATATAACCCAATATATACATCATTTGTCCTGGGACACTCGTCATATTGTGTGTCCGAATATTTGAAATTTTGAAATCAATTTTAACTTTTAACGTTTATATATAAATAACCCAATATATATACATCATTTTGTCCTGGGACACTCGTCAAATTTTGTCGAGGTCAGTTTTATTAATTAATTTCCCGTTGGAATTATTATATATTTTTTTATCATATTTAATCAAATGCATCATTGCAAAAATTAACCAACTTGGATTATTTCTTCCTCTATCAGAAAATGTAAAATAAAATAAAATAAAATAAAAAATCCAAAGACCAAAGCATTAGACAAAAAAAAATGGGATTTTTGAAATATAAACGAGTTAATCTACTTAAACTCTTTATTTAACCCTTAGCCACTTAGCGCAGCCTCAAAGAATTGAAAGGTGATAAAAGTTTGATAATATACAGCATCAAGAGAAAGCAGTTTTAATTTCCCTCTTACCCTCATTTTGAAGGATGCAAATATATATATATATATATATATTATATACCTGAGTCTTTGGCATGCCAATCACGGTAATACGCTTAATTCGACTTGGGTCAATCTTAATTCCATTACCCTACTTCCAAGTTATAATGGCTAAAGCGCTCAAGTATGGACCCCAGTTCGATACCTACCTGTCACATTGCCAAATGACTATCTTTATCTTTATATTTCTTTTCTATCTTTCTTTTTTATTATGAAATGACAAATTTGATATTTTGGCTTTTTGGTCTGTGAAGAAAAAGGACTTATGATTTGATAAAGGTACTATAAGACATAAGTTGAAATGACGGTTTTTCAATTCTCTCTCTTTCGTCTTTCACCATTTTTTCCCCTCTCGTTTCTTTCTTTCTTACTGCACCCGTCACAGATTTTAAATGGATGCAAATACGTGTAAAAAGATCAAATTATTTCTACTCGAGCAAGTTGATTCACTGTTTTCCATCTCCAAATGGATATCTATTCGATATTGAAGTTCAATCTTTTTTTGACTTATTTCGTGTGGCACCGTAATATGACATATTTTTTTCTCTGTCTTTTTTTTTATTTTATATTTATTATATGTTTTTTTGATTTTCATGTTGATCACAGTTTACAATATAGTTTAATAGGACTTACATTTCTTTCAGACAACTTATTTCCGGTGAATAGAAGGGGAACTGAATTAAATTAAAGATGATTAACGACCCTATGTACCACTCTAGAAAATTTCTCTTTTTTCTCGTCACCAACCAAATAAAAAAAATGGTTGCCGATAGTGAATGGCCGGTCATGAGCTCGTGTAGGTGTAACTAAGTTAACCTCCTTTGAGGGGGCCTTTTTGCTATTTGGATAAGTGTCGGGTTATATTCATTACTCCCTACATGCATATGCAACATACTAATGTGACGTAGTCGATGAATCGGCGAAGATGGAATTCGTGGTTTAGGCATATACTCCAAAGACAATATAGTATACGATAAATGTAGTGGTATTATGGTTCAACACTACATCATTTATATCAGTCTGTTACATGGTCCACTTCCGGAACGCCCACGATGCACCTCCTTTCTCATTTCCATCAGGTCCACCGATCGCCTTTCGAACACCACGGTGACGTCATACACGTTAACGGGTTGTTTTTTATTTGTACCATTTAAAAAACGTCATCCAACATAGAGCCAGTGCAAGCACACAAACAAATATACAAACAGTTTTCGCAGAACTGATACAGTTTACCCATCTCTCTCCTCACACGAGGCCCGTAACCAAGTGATTATGACGTAGGTTGTCTAGTGCAGTATCGGGATTGCATATACAAAAAGAAAGCAGATACTACACATAATGGTCATGACCTCTGTACTACGAAATGACTAAATGTTTTATGCGACCATACATGAAATAGCTAACACTCTCTCACATTGGTTAGGTAACGCAGAGTTGTCGTTCGAGTTCAACGGCATGAACACGAAATACAAATATACAATTCCCCGCGGTACGAGTACGAGTACAAGCCCATAAGCAAGTTTGTAAGTTTGCACCAGTTCCTATACTGTTATGCAAACTTTCTCGCGTATAATATGTACAAGTACAAATCCCCGAGGACGTGTATGAGTCTAGATGTGGCTAGGATACGGCTATATACAAGCATGGACTTACTACAATTCCCAGGATTACTGTATTGCGTAACTATTAGCTTATTGGCACATATAGAAGTGCATGGAATGTCTCAAAATGCGTAATATGACACTTTTTATATTATGTAGTATCTATATGATCCTTCATCTCACTTTGTATAGGTATTGTTTCTTTCTTGCACAGATGCCAAGAGGGGACGTCTGGAGATCATCCATGCACCACAGAGTCCTTCAGTTGGAGTAGGGCCTCTCACTCCGCCAGACTCTGCGACAGTATTAACGCATCGGATTCTACCGGGATCATCACCGTCTCACAGCCCCACAAGTCTCCAAGAGTCTCAAGATGGCGGTATCGCGTCTCCGACTAGTTCAGTTTCGCCAGCGCTCTCGGCGTCCACCAGCGTACAGAGTCCTCATAACGTCGTGGCCGAGGGGAAGGAAACGCACGAGGTTAGCAAAAATAAAGACAAGTCACGTGATGATTACGAGTTGAGTAAGCGAGATCAAGCTGCCGAAGGCGGCGAAGATGACGGGAAAGCGAACTCGAAGGCTCCGATTGACGTCTTGTGTCGACTGTTTCCCGCGCAAAAGAAAACTGTACTTGAACTGATATTACAAGGTTGTGAGGGGGACATCGTGCAGGCAATAGAACAAATATTAAACTCACAACCCAAAGACAGCCGAAGCTCTCTAAGGCAGGAACGTCAAGCAAACCACTCACCTCACGAGGGTGAACATCCCACTACTGAAACCACTTGTGTCAATGGCACCTTCATTACCCACCGACCGTATCTATCGACGAGTCACATGGTGTGCCCACCCTGCACAACTTCTTCCGCTTTCAAGTCTGCTTTTTCACCCTTACCGCCAGAGAGGTCCGTTCCGACTGCCTCTACCGCCGGCACCTTCCCTCCAACACTTCGTCTGCCCTACCCTCCTTACCCTCGGGGGATTCCACTGTGGCACCCTTATTCGTCAGGGATGTTCCCCGCTGCAGCGGCGGCCGCTGCCGCTCTTGGTGTGCAGCCTAGTATGGAGTACCTCACAGGCGGACTGCGGGAGGTTACGGGGACATCGAAGGACATTCCATCGACTAGGGGTCCGAATGGAAGCTTTCCCAATCAGCACTTATGAACAGGTTGGTTTTTAACCTTTAAAGTATCCACTTATAAACATATTTATCCATGGGCGTGAATGAGAGACAAGCGTGTGTTAATGCAGCGGAGAGAATCAAAAAAGGATTGCATGCAAGCGACAAACATTTCGTCGTCCAGACAATTTTCCATGGTAACTAAATGAACCCATCTTGAAAAAGCAAATTTGAAAATTTCAAACATGCGCGACTTCACTACAAGTTGACATGTTATTCAACTAAAGTTTAATGTAACATTTTTGGATGTTAGTATAGGGAATGATTGCATCAATTAAAATATTGTGTTAGCGTTCTGGAAAACATGGACAGCGTAAGATGGTAAACTGTGTGTTGTGGGGGAGGGGGGGGGGGGTGTACAAACTTCGAGGAACAGCGAGTTATATGAATTTGATTTTAAATTTTGAATTTAATACTTTGCAACAAAAGGGAACATTTCAATACTGCAGTTTTTTTTCCAATTTTTTCAGTTTTGTTTTAAATTTTCAACTAAAAGACAATTTTTAAATT
The DNA here is from genome assembly GCA_000934455.1 of Apostichopus parvimensis. Taxonomy (NCBI): domain Eukaryota; kingdom Metazoa; phylum Echinodermata; class Holothuroidea; order Aspidochirotida; family Stichopodidae; genus Apostichopus; species Apostichopus parvimensis. Next base: position 154,513 of record KN882216.1, read on the forward strand.
TTTAAACACAAAAGAGCACATTTTTTATGAAACGAGAACGGAACGAGGCTCGTTCATCTGTACCCCCCCACCTCCTCCTCCCCCTTTCCCCACTGCTCCATCACCTCTGCGTGGTCATATTTAATATTACTTATACCTCTGTAGTCATTCCACATCATATCTGTAACTGTCTAATTTACAAATGCTATATATCAATTCGTCATTTGTTTCAATATATCGCTCCAGAAAAAAAATCACGTCGATTTCACCATAAAAAATAAAAAAAAGGCTTTGACAAGTCTGTCCGATCTACTTACGTCTTCGCTCACAATTTATTTTATTAAGGTTAATTTCATGCAAGCGACTTTCTAATAAGTCATTTGTAATTTTATTTCAGTCAAAGCTTATACCTTAATAAGTGTGTCCTATTTGAACAACCCTTACCCTATAAAAGCTTCTTTTTTTTTCTTTTTTCTTTGGCATTCTCCCTCTTCTCATCTCAACCCTAAACAGAAAGAAAGAAAGCCAAAAAAAAATAACCATCAAGAGATTGTAAAGGTATTTTGGAGATGATGTAAAATATATTTTAGTGTTAGTTGCTGTATCCACTCCAATTACGAGCGAAATTAGCGAACATTTCGCCCATAGGCTTATCCATCAACGATAGAGAAAAAGCACTTTACGTACATTTTAAACATTTCACGGAGCTTTGAATTTCTTACGGATTGAGGATTTGTGTTGATTTTTTTTGGTTCATAACAGACAGTTTGTTGGTACATTAAAAGCGATTTTGTTTTTGAGTCTTGTCATTTCTCTCACTCTATATATACATTTCTCTGGGTAAGAATGATTATTTCGAATAAAAAGTGCATTTGCCTATTTAGCACCCAAAGAAAAAACGTCGTTAGCACTCCGAATTTGTTCACTTCAAGGGCATGAACTTCAATTTCCGGGTAGGAAAAAAAAATCGATGTTAGTGCAACTGAAGGGGTGGGTGTAAAGAAGAGATCAAACTAGTAAATATAGCAGACCGTAAAACAAAATATATATATATATATAAAAACGGTGAAAAGAAAAGGAATTATGTTTGTCTTGGGGTGTTTGTTTTTGTTGCTGTTTTTGCTGTTTTTGCGCAATAATATGACCTGTGGCGTAAAACCGTAGGGAGTGAAGGTTTTGGATGAGGAGTTCAGAGGCAAGGATCCGTTATAGTTCTTGTTGTGATATGAATTATTAGTATCCATACAAGCGTAAAATAAATATATGACCAGGCTATACCTTTCCATCTCATATCCTCAATTCGTATATACACTCGTCTGTTACTATGGCAACAGACCACAATATGTACTTTTTTTGAGAACGATTTTGATTTTAGAAATGACATTACAAACATATATAGATGAATAAAAACAGGGGGAAGTGTTATGCTTTTTTTTTAACTTTTGGAGAGAGCTAACTGACTTATGTATGTACTTTGTAATTAACTTGATGATATTACATTGTTGGTAATTAATTAGGTGGCAGCAAATATTTCGTAATTAATATGGTGGCAGCAAATACTGGTAAATAACTTGATGACAGTACAAAACATCGTATTGAAGTCGGTTGCAGCATATACTTCGTAATTAACTTCTTGGCAACAAACACGTTGCTTCGTAATTAATTTTGTGGCTGCGTTTACTTCGTCAATGAAATTAGGTGGCAGTTCATAGTTTGTTATAAACTTGATTGCAGCACAGTGTTCTTAAATAGCTTGATGGCAGCACAGAGTTCTAAAATAGCTTGATGGCAGCACGGTGTTCTTAAATAACTTGATGACAGCACATTGTATACGTAAATTACTTGGTGTCTACATTAAAGCTGTTTTTGTTATGGTTTTGTTATGTCGTTCCCCTTGATTACAAATATGCTATTTCCATTTATTTAGATCAACAAAGTTCTCACACTGAGTGAAATTATTGCTTTCGAATTGGCAAATAAATAATTTTGACTCACTCATTTTTTTATGTCTAACAAGAATTTTTTTTTTGACCTTTGTTTATACAAAACAAAATGTGTCAAAATGAATTAATTATCGAGGTACTTTACAAATGAAAAACTCTATTAATTTGTTTTTTGTCCGAACAAAAATCATATTCTAAGAATGTTTTTTTTTAAACTTCTTTTCAGATGGTTTCAAGATGTTTTGTTATTACAAGATCAGCCCACCGCCAAGAGACGTCAGCATGTCCTAACCGCATTGTTTCTGCTTTCGAATTGTAAACACTCTTACCGTTCAGCCAATAGAAAGAGACAGATATACGTCAGCCGAAAATAGAAAATACTACAGAGTTTCATCTTGTCCAGAAGAAATACAATTTTCCCCTTTTCAATTACAGACGAAAATATACAGTTTTTAAACTGTTTCGCAGAAAGAAAAATACAAACCACATTGTTGCCAACGAGGTCCGGAGACAATGAACCAAATATCATATTTATACGATATGTACTGAGTGTTAAGCACGTCACTTATTTTAACAATCGTTTAGAATTTTTGCAATGAGGAGATGAAAGGACCATGGCGATACCTTTGAGGCTTCATCAGGGATACTACATTGATGTATAAATTTAGGAGGGGGTTCTTTTGAAGTGAGGGTGGGGGGGGGGGGTATCTTATCATATTCGTAAAAATTGTAAAAGGGCTATACACATGATGTGGGCCTCATCAGAGGCCACTTTGCATTCAGAAAGTATCTGCCTGCGAGTGTTTCGATGTTTAAAATGCTACCGGCACCGCGGTATTATGAAGCACACCGCTTGTTGTCTTATAGCGTCAATTCGTCGTTAATACTTTATCCGGCTACAAAACAACATCATTACCCAAAAATACCGCGGTGTATGGAACACACCTTCTTCCGACTTGTTTCTACAATGAATGTGAGGGTACATGCAGTATTCATATCGCGGTGTATTCCTCCAGACATTTGTTTCAGTGTGTACACCGTATATCGTTCTACCTCTTCCTATATAGAGTAACACCGCGATATTTAAACATGTGATGAGCTTGTTCTGTTTACATCCATCTTGCATCTTAATCCTCGTTTAGAAAGATGTTGATATTTTTAATTCAAGTATTGATTAAAATTACTGTTTTTTACAACAAAAAAACAAAATATAATGTTCTTCTTGTCTAATGTTTGTCGCCTTAGCTTATAGGTACGTTCGCTGTCTATCATCCCGCCGATCAATATATGCGACCTCTGTATTATTCTAATTCTAATCTAGAAAACAAAAAAAAAACACTGAAATAGTTTATATGAAAAAAGGTATTTCTTATAGTGTACTAGGAAGTCCGTTGGTACTATGCAACCAGCATGTCTCATGACATGGATATCAGTTCAAAAAAAAATTAAACTAAGCTCAAAGTGAATTTCAGATTTGCCTTTTACGGCAACAAACTGATTGCCGAAACTTGCGAGATTTTAAACACAATGTTAATTAATTTCGTTATAATCTTTGATAAAGAACACTGTTGTTGTTAAAAACTTTCATAGTTTGAGGGCAGTATAATACTTTGAGAGATGAACAAAGATGAAGTTAAAGTAATTGTAATATTAATTTAATCCCACCAGAATGAGAAGGAAACAGAAAGAGAGAGAAGAAGATGAAAAAGAAGAAGAAAAACAGGTTTAAGTGTTTTTACTGTTTTCAGTAATGGTATACCTGTGTTATTAATTGTAAGATTGTATGTTTTATTTCATGTACATTTGTATCGCTTGTATATATGGAGATTGTAAGTATGCTGTTGCACTAAAGTGACGTCCCACCACGTGATATCAAAGAAAACTGACGTCATAAATACATTATACCAGCCATTGAATATTCATGTCCTCTCCTTCTTTTTCTTCTTGTTCTTACAAAAGTACACAAAAGTAATGTAAGGTATACTTTTGTAAACACTGCACCACATACCACTATTTAAGAAGGAATTTGGGTTTGAATTCAGCTGCAAGTGTTATGTTAGAAAATGTACGTTACGATTAGCACAATATGACAGTGATATAATGAAGACAATTGAAGGTAGGCGCGGATCCAGAGGGTGTGGGGTGTATTGACCCAACCTCCTAACCCCCCCCCCCCATCCCCGTTTTTTGTTAACCCGACAGAAAAAAATTAAAGTAGATATTAACACAACCTTGCGTGTAGAACTAAATAAAGACTATTTATTATAGCCTAAGTGTCGCTCAGAATGCAGCATTTGACTTCTATGTTTTGGTGAAGGGGGACCACAACCCCCCCCCCCCCC
>KN882216.1:184651-196523 GCA_000934455.1 Apostichopus parvimensis
TGCTGTGACAACCATTCCAAGCCGTCCCACAATCCTTCGCCAGTCTTCGCATTGCACGGTTGAATCAGCCAGTTTCGCCCGTAGCAGAGTCTGGGAAGGGCTAGCCTCTCTGTGACTGCTTCGATGCTGAGAGCGTTAGGTAGATCCTACGAGAGTGAAACATATTCAAAAGTGCTGTCACGACGAGCCAAAAACTTCCTAGATATGATAAACATGTCGACAATTTTACAAGGGTTTAAAAGACATGAAAAGTTCCTTCAAATTTGTTTGGACTTTACTGACAATATAGAGATGGTCACTAAGGATCACCTATAACTTCGTCAAAATGGTGTCTGGGTGTTATAGACAAAGAGTTGAGGATAAAATCAATATTCGTTTACAATCTTGCTCATTTATCTCGTTTCATTAAACCCGATATAATCTGTCTTCATTCCATTAGTTTAGATCTCAGGGAGGTTTGGTAAATTTGTCGACATATGCTGAATTTCCTTGTGCCATCTTTTGAAGAAAGGGAATGCGCGTTAATGAAGTGGTGGCATGGACTATTTAGTAATAAGGTACAACGAATTGCCCTTATTTCAGAAACTTCATAAAGGTAAACAATCAATGCCCAAAGTTCACTTGTAAAATTTATTTTATGAACTATGTTGCTTTCAATTGCATTATTCATCCGTCAAAATGAACATTTTTGGATCACTCTCTCGTAATGAAGTAGAGTTTTGCTATAGTGCCTTGGCACTACAACCTCTGAATAGCCAGGCTATTGAGTTACACTGTTGGGATGTCTAGCATGGCAATAATGATAAAACTTTAGTGATTAATATCAAATGTAAAATCCTACCTGTTTGTTGGCAAATATCACTAGCACCGCATCTTTCAGCTGTTTCTCGGACATGAGCACCGACAGTTCCTCGTAAGACTCTTCCAGACGATCTACGTCCGCAGAATCCACAACAAAAACTAACGCTAAATCACAAAAGAAATAAATGCAGAAAGAAAATGCTTGTTTTAATTGGAAGCGACACTTGTTTCACTTTATTGGTGAGATCTGAAAATCAATTTTTTTTTCCTTTTTTTGTGTCATACTAGTCCAAAATCCTTGTTTACTTCTAATTAGTACCATAGCTCAGTTGTTCTCAATTGAAAGCCTGAGAGTCAAATCTGGCCTATGAAAGATATCAACCGACCAGCGAAGAAAATCGGCACGTCGCTCCACCTCTCTCGTCCTTTGCTCCAACCGACATTTCTCTCTGGCCGGCCCTCATAGAAAATCAATTTCAGTACCCCTGCTTTTGAGCTTTGGAGTTTAATACTGCGTAAATTATAATATTGAAAGACAGAAATGTCTGGAAGAGGTAATGTTGAGGATCACATCAAATTCATTAATTACTGCTTCGTTATCTCTTTCATTTGGAGATCACAACATTTATGGGGGTGTCTCAGTTTGATCAACTGCAAACACTTGGTCGGTTTGGTTAGAATTACCTATCAGATGAGAAGAAGATTGCTTTGATCAACTTTTTCAGCTACTTTTCTGACAGACAGTTTATATGCCTCATGTTACAAAATCACATACACATGTGGGTTTCCCTGCACTCTACAATGAAGCAAAATTTCCCTGCTTCTTTTAGCTGCTATATACCTGCCATTGGTTAGTCTCAACCATACAATGAATTGGGTCTATTCAGACAAGAGGTGAACACCCAAGGTCATCTGTTTTTGTTGTTGTTAATAGAAGCCAATGGCTTATGTTCTAGATCAGAGACAGTTATTGTCAAAACTGCCACACAATTCAAATTGTGGTTTTTTTTTAAATAGTTTTTTTTATGAAACCCTGTCATCTGCAAAACAGGTTAAAGAGGGCGCTCTGCATCTCTCTGTTATGTGAATGAAAAGAAAACTGTGGAGTGGAAATAATATTGTTCAATTCTCCAATGTTGTCTGTAGCAATTGAAATAACATTTATAAATGGTTAGATCCTACTAGGATCTTCTTCACAGACACACAAAAACAAAAATTAAAATGAAAAAAAAAATATTGAAAATGAGGGAAAGCATCTTAAATACCTTGCGTGTTTAGGTAGTAATGCCTCCATAAAGGTCGCAGCTTGGGATCCCCACCGACATCCCAAATTGTGAAATTCAAGTTTCTATGTTCGATAGTTTCCACATTAAAACCTGCAGAAAATTGAAAAATGACAGCAATACAAAGACTTGTCCTTCAAATGTTGTAACCCAACTTAGAAATTCTGGAACGGTGTTAGAGCGGAAGTTTTGGCGAGAATAGAGACAAGCCAAAGGAAGAAAACATTTCTACCCCCAAAAAACTATCTCTTCCCTTTTAAGAATGGGGAGAAACGAAAAAGTTTAAAAGGTGTTCATGGAACCACACTCTCTGTGAGTGTTGGTTGGTCTTTGTTCTGGTGGCATTTAGTTAATATGTTTTCCCTCGCCATCGGTCACCCATATCAAATACCGCAGTAAACAAGACACCCACCCCACTGCTTTGAGGTCACCTCAAAACCTGCCAGTTTAAGAAGGAAATATGTTTATAATGGTGCAACACTAAAAATGAGAATTTACAAAAAAAAAAAAAAAAACTTAAATTTCTGAATGGTTATAGAGCAGAATTTAGGAAGGCTCTGGATGATGGAAAAGGGAAGGAAACATTTCTATTGCAGAAGCAACGAATAAACGTGATCTTTCCTTTGTAACATTGAAGACGAGAGAAACATATAGAACAAATTTCGGGGAAACAGTAACTGCAGTACACTGTCTATGAGTATTTATTCATCTCCTGCAGAATCTTGCATTGAGCTCTACTTTTCCATTACAACTGGACATCCTCATTAAAACTGGCTGTAAGCAAGAAACACATTGCTTTGAAATCTCTTATACCGCACTGAGTACCTTCAGACTGCAAGGTGTCACTTTCGCTAAGCAGGTAAACTGCTTAGGTACACAGCAGTAAAGTATGTATTCATACTCATATTCTAACCTAGATTGCCTGTACTTGCAGACCACCCCCCCCCCCACCCACCTCCCAACATCAGGATACTCCAGGCAACTTTGGAAATGGATTATACAACCTAGTACAGAATTAAGTACTCATACCTACCCTTAAAATGTTGTACTCAAACTTAGGAATAATTCTACTTGTTCACATGATTATGTAATTGTACTTCAATTCTGGTGTACACTACGATAGATAACGGTGTGACTGTGAAGCTGTTTACCATAAAGACTGTTACAGCAAAGCTGTGGTAAGTATGTACTCATACTCACATTCTAGTATAGTTGCCTGCACATACTCTCACTCTGGGGGCATGTACCTCCTACCGAGAACTCTGGGCACTTTGGAAATGGATTATACAACCTAGTACAGGATTAATTACTCGAACCTATCCTTATAGTCTGGTACTTAAACCTAGGAATAATTCTACTTGTACTTTAGCTGATGTCTTTGTACCACAATTCCTGTGAACAGTATAATAGGTAACGGTGTGACTGTTAAGTTGTTTACCAAGACAAACTATCTTAAAAAAAAGTTCTTCGGTTTGATTGCCACCGATGCCTGCTGCTATGAAACTGTCAGCGTGGTGCTCCAATTCGCAAATCTTAATATAATAATGATATTAACAGATAAAGCTCTGCCGATACGTAAATGACAATCATCATCAGCGTCTTTTGAGTAGTAGCAGAGGTCCTCACGAATAGTTAAATAAAACTCACCGCTACGAATGGCAAAGACGGTAAAGAAACTCACCAATGGTTGGTATGGTGTTGATGACCTCATTCTCTTTCAGTTTGAAGAGTATCGACGTCTTCCCCGCTTGATCGAGTCCCAGCACCACTACCCGCATCTCCATCTTACGGCCGATGTGGACTCGATTATCCTGCGGGGGAAGAAAAAATACAATATGTAATGGAATAAATTATACAAGTGAATTTCTAACGAGAAACCCACATCAGATGGAAATCATAATTGGTAAAGACTTTTTCGCTCTCTTTGCTTGCAATGGATCCAACTGAAGGGAAAAGGGAATCCCAAAAAACCTGGTAAAACTTAAAAAAGGGTGGAAGGGAGGGGGAAGGGGAGGGGGGAAGGGGGAGGACAGCAAGAGGGTTGTCAGTATGGAGCTAGGTTTGTATGTTTTTAATTAAAAGGCAGGGTAAAGAGTTGGATGCAGATTGGGCAAAAAGGAATGCTTAGGCTGGTTTCATTGAAACTACTGCATTTGAGATAAATAAGTGTTGTGATGGTCGAGAAATTGGGTCCAAGCCCTGACAGTAAGTTCGATTTTCGATCCAAGGAGCAACTCCAAGATAACACTATAGATAACAATGGCTTTGCACATGGGTAAGAGATGTAAACTGCAAGCCTTTGGGTGTTCCCCACATGCAAGAGCAGGGTGCGACACTATATCTTCGCATCATAATTGTTTTATTACAAAGTTTGTAAAGTTTACCTTAGTGAAGGTGACAGGGATGCTGGCATCTAAAGTAATTCTTTCTGATGCTTCTAAGAAGTGCTGTTGATGAAGATGTAGTGTGTCCAGCAGGACACAGATGCTGCTAGCATTCGTTAAGACCTTAGCATCATCCTGTAGGTAAGTATATAGTAACAGTCAATTTTATCTATATATTTATATTTTAGAAACTTTTTAAAAAAAATTTTGATCAATTGGTCCACAAACACAAAAACAATTTTTTTGAGTATTTTCTGTTTTAGAACAGATCACAGGTAGCTGATGGTGCTTGCTTCATACAAAAATAAAAAAAAAAATAAATAAAAAAAAAATAATTCTGAGACGATTTAGAACACAATGTATTGCTACTGTAGCTTGCAACAGTAGCCTCACACTCTTAATTTTCCCCGGAGGAAGTCTCGTCACTTTGTCGGTTGGACGGGTTTTTCAACCGATGTTGGGCCTACTCCACTGCACTACACTGCCAATGATCATATCACTTTCCAAAATGGCATGTATGTCCTAACAGTCCAGTTCATTCTTTTATTTTGTATTAATACATACATACAGTGCAATCATACATAAATACACGCATGCACGCACACACGCATGCATACATACATATTACATGTATATATATAGGACACTACAAAAACATTAAAATGTATATCGAGGCTAGCGACCGTAGTTCACACAACACATCCCTTGGCCGGACTAAACATGAAATTATTTCTCTGTGGGATTCACAGTACTCCCAAAGGTCAAAGTGGTGTTTAATCACAGAGTAATCGTACACCTAAGTTGGGGTGATCATGTTGCCATAATATGCCCCACAGTTTAGAGGTCAGCAGGATTGCCTGGACTCATTTAGTCCTACACATTTACAGCTTTTTTCTCTTATTTCACTTACTACTAAAAGTACACGATAGCCTAGTAACACAATGAAATTAAGGACCATATTATCCTGTCCTAAGATATTAAAATACTTCCTCCCTCCTCTGTTTCCTTTCAGTCAGAGCTCTAAACCCTCTATCCCTCAAACACCCTGTACTCACTTCATGCACCATTTTCTCACAGTCTTCGCTCATAGTGGTTAAGGTAGAAAAGATGATGCAAAACTCTTCCTGATATTGCCTGAGGAAGTGCAGCCTCTCCCTGATGTGGGTGTCGAGCACACTGAAGGCGACCTGTTGCTGCCTCTGAATGGTCTCGTTTAACTCCTGAAAGTAAACTTTGACCTTTGATCGAGCCATTTCTGCTGTGCCAGGTGCCTAAGTGGGAGAATTATCAAAAGAACACAGAATATTAACAACCCAGCAAAATGCATTACATTTCACTGCCATTTCAATTACCCAAAATTTTAAACTCACTGGTTTTGCATGGATTTGATGTAAAGCCATCACAAAATAATCGATCAGTACTTTGAATCTGTTTACAATCTTGTTATTATTCACTTTCATAAATACAGTATTTGATCAGTACTTAAAACTAGAACTTAGAGTTTCATTTCAATGTCATAACAATTTTTCTCTCTGAATTATTTGTAAGATCTATTAATTAAAAACAAACAACAACATTGGTGTCTTTCGTTTCTCTTCCAGAATCCTTCTCTTGTTTGATAAGTTCGGATGTGAACTGCTCGCTTGAAATTTCCGTGTGTCACAACAAAACTTGACCATTTTGTGACACCATTGCAATATCTAACTTGAACTTTCATTTAGATGTCACCTGATTTTGTGAATCTGATTTCATCGGAATAAAGAATACCTGTCTATATAAATATGTATATATATGCTTCAAATGCTTGCCAAGAATGGAATTACCGACCACTTGTAAATGATATTAGAAACCGCAAACTTACTTGTCTAGTTTCAGTATATCCATCCAAATCTTCAATAACTTGCACACTGCCCTCTATATACTGTATTGTGTCCTTCAACTTCCTCACGGCATCTGATATTTTATCTAGCAGGGGTCTGGTGTGTTGTACAGCCTCCGTAAGGGTCGTGCGGGTTGTGTCAGCAGCTCTGACGAGAGGTGCAGTCTGATTGCAACAGAAAAGAAGATGCACTTTACATATACTGTAGATCATACCTGATGGTCCGGGGAGGGGGGAGGTTGGGAGAGGAGAAGGGGGAAAAAGTAGAAGGAAATTCTGGATTATATGCGTTGACACAATCTTGGTGGATCGTTTTGTCGGAGTAGATTTGTGACAATTTTTGTTAAATTACATTTTGTGGTGCTGACCTTATGACCCTGATGTCTCCCGTAATCTTTACAGACGAAACACATAAGACGGTCTCCAACACAATCCTGCTCCATACAGGCATATTCCACTATATGAGGGGGATGTTGACTACAAGTAGCCTTCTCTTTCGACTTCTCAGAGAGCGGGACGTGCTTGTGCCTGCTGAGGGTTTTCGTCGAGTGTGTGGATACGGCACATACGTCGCACAGGTGGGTAGAGCAGACGGTACAAAACACTGTGGCTTGGTGGTCCTCATTTTCATCGCAAGGCATAGCAGACTGAAATGAAACAGATATATGAGAAAATGTAAATTGAGAGTCAAAGTTCACCTGCTTTGGTAAATGGTAACAATTTGTGGCATTCATCAAATGGACCCCCTCTTTAACCTCTGAGATCTAAAGGACTGAACGACAACAACACGCAGTATGTCTAGGGTGCAGAAGTGGTTGCTAGGTTACCAGTACAGTACGTCTGGGTTTCTTCTTGCTCTATCCCAAGGTACTGTCCAGGGACCATGCAGACAGTGTAATGCAGACAGCCATGGTTTTGACTGCTTTAAGTTTCCTGTGTATGGACTTTATATATATCTATTTCGAAATATTAGGTAATCACCTGTGTCATTGACGAGAGTCAATGGCTCAGACACTTCACTACAAGTGAGTAACACTGCTTGCTTACTAGTCTTGGCCAAGTCGTTTGTAATACTTTTTTTCACGTGCAAAACTGTACATGCCTCAGAGTCGGTTTCTGCCTACCATGCATGTGCTTGCCCACTGTATTTTACATGCCCGAAGGATCTGGCCGATACAAACGTCTTGGACATTTCTCCAAAGCCGGGCGTTAACTTATGCAAACCACCAAATCTTTATTCATATTATTGTTACGAAATTGCGTGTCATGTGAGATCATGTTTCTTCCACAGCAATTAGTGACCGTCTTGCAGTATACAAACCAATCTAAAGGCCAAGTGATTGTTCACTGCGGGAGGCAGGGCTTGAATAAACATATTGGGGAAGTGGGCCCAATTGGCAAACCTGATTGGCTTCTTCACTTTTCCGAAGCAAATCTGCCAAAATCAAAGGAAAACATAACATAGCTTGGGAGAAATGTCCAAGACCCTAGTTTCAATCTAAAGCGTTGCGCAGGCATTCTCTGTGTACAGCAAATAGATACAGGAAAATAGCTTAGTGAAAAAGAAAGGTACACTAGGCTGTACATACTAGGGTCTTAACAAGACTACATGCTTACCGGCCTAGGGTGACGTTTCTTCAGTCTAGACGTCTTCTGTTCGTTGTTTGAATCAGATGTCTCTAGTTTCTCCAGTAGTTCCAACAAAGCAAAATTTTTCTTGAGTCCCCAAACTCCTGAATCTGCTAGCTTGGTCACCTGCCTGTCATATGGGCAGCGCAAAGTGTCCTCATGTTGGCTGAGCTTAGCCAGGCATTCGTGACAAAAGGAATGACCGCACAGGAGGAGGCGAGGCACTTTGGCACCTTGCAAGCAAAAGGTGTCATTGCAGACTTTGCATTCTAAAAGCTGCAGGCAAACCAAATGAAAAAAAAAAAAAAAAAAAAAAAAACAACAAAAAGGGTTAAAAAAACAACCAAAAAAATGAAAAAGACCACAGGGGAGAAAAAAAAAAAACACGAGAAAAAAAATTATTATATATCTTTATTAAGTTCCCAAAAGAAAAAACAAGCGATGTTTGTACATACAAAAAATAAGAAGCAACAACCATACCAACCAACTTCCTAACTAACAGAAACAAAAATAGAGCAGACACAAAAAAAAAAAACACAAAAAAAAAAAAACCAAACCACAATACAAAAAGTAAAGGGCCACACCAAACCAATACAAAACAAAACCACACGAAAGAAAAACACAACTAGCCAAACCAAACCAATCAACCAAAACACAAACAAAAAAAAGCCAAGCCAACCTTACATTGCATAACATAACAGTACAGTGAAATTATATAGGATAAGGTAAAAAAAAAAAAGAAACGCAGCACATAACGTAACGTAACACAATAAGGCCCAAGTCCTAATAAGGGCAAGCCAAAGCCCGGAAATAAAAAAGAGAACTGAGAGGGGGTAAATTGGAAGAAGAAAATACATCTCACACAGAAACGACTACGTTTAAGGATTACCTTTAAAACCTCAAAGGCAAAAAAATTAATCAAACAAAAACAAACAAGAAGGGTAAGGGAAAAAAGCCCAAAAAAACTGCCGCCCAAAAAAGAATCCCAAGAAAGTGAAAAGAAATGGAAAAATCAAAAAGGCCCTAGGGAAGCAAGTAACCCAAAACCAAAAATAACGGAGGCCACCTGTCTTTAAAATCAAGTGATGTACTGTACTACTACTAGGTGTTGTCGAGGCTACTGTAGCCAAGTTCTAGCTTGATTATTGATGTGTGGCTTCATTTGTCAAACTAGTCCCATCTTAAACATTTAGTTACACTAGCACTGTATTGACACTAGTCCTACTAAACTACAGCGTAGAACTGTAGCCAAAGTTAGGCCTGGGATCGACTGTATTTGTCACTAGCACACGTTAGGCTTACACAGTTACAGTATATAGTAGGGGAAAACGTTCAAGAACTTTGACTCTAGGCTACTAACATTTGATCCAAAATTTTTACGCTTTGAGTCGTTGTTCCGATGGAAAAGGTTAACTTCTCCTGTCGACTTTATACCACCACAAGCCATCGCACGAAGCTTTATGGATCATACCAATCAAGTAAGCTCAAACATTGCCATCACCGTCTTACAGCATACAATGCATGTGGCAATGTATACTATACAGTGATATGGTAAGTACTTTCTGTACAAATCCAATTTGTAAACAGTAAACAAGGAGAACGTCTGGGCACCCGAGTGTGTACGAAATGATATGTACGGAATGATGTGTACGTGGTCTGCGTATCTATGCGATGTAAACGACTGTCAATGGTTACTCCTATTCTCGAAAGAAAACTAGTATCGCCTACGCAGTGATACTGCGGGGAAAGTCGTTAACGTGTTTCTATTCTAGCACTGTATATGTAGCAGAGTATTGGCCGTAATGTTTTAGCTTGCGGTAGTGTTAATATTTAAAATTTAAGCATTTAGGCATAGTTTTATCACTTTACAGCAAAATGGATGTCCCAAGAGAAAAAGAACATTTGCTTTCGTTGAAAGGTATGTATGTAGTGAAATCTTCAAAGGTTCCAAAGAAAGTGATGAGATGGGAAGCCCATGCCCCATCCATGGCATAGGCTAGGTTACACTATACTAGTAGCTAGTATAGCTTAGGCCGAGGGTAGGGCAATATAGAGTAGCCTGGGATATTAATTATTGACAGCCTAACAAACATGATACAGTAGCCATAGCTGTTGCAATAAGGTCGTTTCAATGTCACATTTAGAAACAATTGTAGCAATGCTGCATAAGCTAAGCTAATCTTCTATTTTGAAAAATTGGAGTAATACCAGGCAACTCGCAAAAAGCACCTCAAGAAACAGTGGCTTCGCTGTAGCTGTCTGTCTAGCCTTGGCAAAATGTTTTAGCAAACCTACTTTTTGACAAATTGCTCTTGAGAACGACTCAACATACATCGTTTACAGATTTTGTTCTAATGTTAGCTGGCTCTGTTGGCTTCACTGTCTACATTAGGTGGTGGAATTTTCATGTGTTGGCATTTTGTACTGGATTTGTTTGGAAAATATTCTGAAGTACAGTGTTAGCTAGTTCTCTGGCTTCCAGGCTACGTTAGCAGATATAATATATTGCCCTTTCTCGAACTGACATTGGCAAACTTTCCACTGCATGCTGCCGGCAGAGCCAATGTAGCAGGCTACATGGATAAGTTTTCTATTTGCATTGTATTCTGCAATTGTGCCCAGAAATTTGTTTTGATTGGCAATACTTCTGAGCAGTTTATCCATTTGTTTATGCGAAAACTATAAGACATAGGCAGGATAATAGGGTCATTACGTTTCCTTCCATCTCCTTCTTAGCAGACATAGTTTGTTGGAAAGTTGTATTCTTTCAAAGCAGGGTTCGGTTTCTTCCGGAAGAAACCTATTTCTTCCGGGGACTCCTGAATCTGCTAGCTTGGTCACCTGCCTGTCATATGGGCAGCGCAAAGTGTCCTCATGTTGGCTGAGCTTAGCCAGGCATTCGTGACAAAAGGAATGACCGCACAGGAGGAGGCGAGGCACTTTGGCACCTTGCAAGCAAAAGGTGTCGTTGCAGACTTTGCATTCTAAAAGCTGCAGGCAAACCAAATGAGCAGAACAAGAATAGAGATAAAATCATCATAATGGTTTAAGAATCCACTCATACAATTGAGAAGGTCCATTGGTGATGATAAAATAATACTGGATAAAAAAGATTATTATATATCTTTATTAAGTTCCCATTATCACAAGCAATGTTTGTTTGTACATATGATAATTATGAAGCACCATTGGTACCAATTTCCTTTGTAACTGGTAGAAGCTTAAATTGTGCAGCTGCAAAAAAACTGAAGACATAAAAAATCATACCCAGTTACAATGCTTAAAGTGCTTGTCCACAGCATTCTGATACACATTCACACTACTTGCAAGAACAACTTTCTTAGGCAAACCATTCCACTCATTCACAACCCAAATAAAATTATGCCAATCCTACTTTGGATTTCATAAGTTTACAGTGTAGTTATATTGTATATGTTTATGTACAAACAGAAATGCAGCTCATCACTTATTGTTACTTATTACTATTAGGGCCTAGTTCTTATTATGGGCAGGCCAAGGCCTGTAATTAATAATAGAGCTTAGAGGTGGTACATTTGTAGAAGAAAATACATCTCACACAGAAACGCCTATGTTTAAGGATTACCTTTAGAGCTTCAATGGCAAAATATTTATTCAACGAACATCAATCAGTAGGGTTATGGGACAGACGCCTAAAATACTTGCTGCTCAAAGAGTAATCCCATGAAGTTGAAATGAATTGGAAACATCAATAGGGCCTTGGGTAGTGAGTTAGCCTAGACCTAATATTAACGGAGGCCACCTGTCTTTAAAATCAAGTGATGTACTGTACTACTACTAGGTGTTGTCGAGGCTACTGTAGCCAAGTTCTAGCTTGATTATTGATGTGTGGCTTCATTTGTCAAACTAGTCCCATC
>KN882216.1:225604-248971 GCA_000934455.1 Apostichopus parvimensis
TGATATGCTGAGATTATAGGAACCGTTACTTTTTCCACTATAGTGTACCTTTATCACATTAACTATCTAGATTCATAAAACAACATTGTCATTTGCAAAATAATTATCTCCACAACTTCTGGATTTGCTTATTTTTATAAGAAGCATCTGATATTCTACTTCATCTTAAGGATTATAGAATAATAGATTATAGAATAAGATTGGAATAGGTGATACAGATGGCAAAAGTTACATAATTATAGAATAATAAAGTTATATAATTATGGAATAATAGATTATAGAATAAGATTGGAATAGATGATACATATGGCAACAGTTTCTTTCATGCATGAATAATTGGCATGTAATTAGTGAAGGTTTGCCTGGTACTATTGTTAGGGCAGAGTTGTCCATAAATATTTAAGAGAAAACTGTTCAGGAACTGCTCATCTACTCCAAAAATCCCTGTGTAGGCAAATTTCTGGGTGAGGGACTGGCTTTTTTCCCCTAACAGCACCATTTAGGCTGGTCTATACCGATTGAGCTTGGCTTAGTATAGTAACTTTAGTTTAGAATTAAGGAAAGAATAATCAGGAGAGACAAATATATAGTCCCCATTCTGGAGAACTTAATGCAGAAGCTTCAAAGTAACATTCTTGTTTCAAGCATTTAAAGCCTGTGAACACATTTTCACAGCACAATCAGTAAAGGCACATATCTTTGAGAAAAGACGTTCTTACGAAAATTAAATGTACAGCAAATTTCTACAACTTGAAACAATGACCTCTGTAGTGTTCACAGTTTATACTTTGGAAAAGCTGGAAAGAAAAAAAACCCCTACATGACATGGAATTGCAGCCATCTTGTTAACCTGAGTTAAATTGTATCTTTTTATTTATCAGGGAGGTGAGAAGTTGCATATAGCCTCTCATGTTATGTAACATCCTTCAAGTTCAGTGTGCGCATTAACTCAGTAGGACGTATATTTAAACATCATTGTCTACACGAATGTGAGAATTTCGAGCCTGTATATCCTAGATTAGATGTAACCAACTATTATAGCATCAATGTTTAAAATTCGTCCTTTCATAGCTTCCTACTCCATTGTTAAATATTGATAGCCAAGACGAAAACCTAAGACTGTTTTGCCCTATTTATGCACCATGTACATCCTTTTTGGCGTTCAATAGTAAGTGGGACAGAAATATTAGCTACGGACGTGATCAAAACCTGGCAGACTAGGCTAATTTTGTTTTCTACTTGCCTGGATGCTGAAGGAAAGTTAGTTTTCGAGAAAATATTTTCTGGCTTTATAGGTCCGTGATCTTTCAAAACATTTAAGACTCAGTAAATAATAGCTATTTTGGTTATCTATTACCTTTCAACAGACGTTTAGGCGTAGATAGCTGCGGCTCTGGCCTTAGTAATCTTAAGACCTAGGCTAGGCGTACTAAGTGAGTACTAGGCTACCTCTAGCCTAGGCGCTAGGCTCAACTACGGAAGGGATCAAGGCTCTATATTTCCCCCGGTTGGATTGTTTCACTTATTTATTGAGGGTAGTGTACAGCAACAAAGTTGTGTGTCGTCCTCAAATTATTTTAAGAATAACACTTCACAACCCTTACGTATTTCATTAATTCGTGTAAAAGTTACTAAGTGGGCATTTCGATCATAGCAGGATCTTCTTCAGAGGACGTTGGTAAAACGCGGAACGATTACGGAACGCTTAAATATACGATAGAGCAAATCATATTGCACCTAGTGTCTCATTATCATGCCACAAACGACTGACAAATTTGCTCCACAGAGACGAGTGTATAACAGTACTTGAAAATGATCCTTTTTACTTACCAGTGCGATGTATTGAAATGGCAGGAAGACAGACAGTTTTCTCCGATGGGCTGAACAGCATAATGCCACGACAAGTGACATCTGGCTTATACCCACAAACGACAATTCTTCACACTGTTTGCTTATCATTGTGGTGCATCGGACAAAACTTCTCCTCTACCTGGATTCATTGCATGGGTATGACGAGGCCATCATCTCCTTGGTTTTTCAATTTCTTTCATTTCGATCAATGATGGCATTTAAGAGACCAGTCATGATTAGCGAATGGAATATTCGAGCACCCACTGATATTTCTTGCCAACAGAATGGATGGGACTGTGGAGTACATGTGTTGCTGTGGTCATACATTGTATGCAGTGGCCAACCACTGCCATACTCCAAAGAGTTAAACATGAGTGAAATTCGCAACTGGATGGCAAACCTGATCTTGAGAGAACAACACTTTGAGCAAGACAATGAACATCTGGGATCTACTGTCATTCAAAGACTAAAAGAAGTGAAGAGACATGCCCAAGCCCTCCGAGGAAAAAGGATTACAATATCCAGGGATGTACCAGTAAACTTTACATCAACATTTGAGTTTCTTTCAAATATCACAATCTTGAAGTCTGTTCAACAACAACTTTTCAGTGTGCCACCTTGGGAAACAATGTACACATCCTCAGGGGAACAGAAAGATGGCATTTTGCGAAGGTGATTGCCAGGATTGGTTTCATGTTGAATGTGTAAATGAAGGAGGAAAGCTTCCAAAGTTGCCGCGAAATGAAAGGGGGGTGTAGGCGGTTTTACACTATCTAACGCAACGTAGTCGCCAAGAACCTGAAGTATTTTATGTGAGAGTTGCCGCTCTAAATAATCTGTTACATCAACAAAATTTGGCAAGAAGTTTCCATACTTCCATACAGTTGTCGTGAACATTAATGGTGGTGCAAATCCAGACTGAGTAGATATAGCCAGTTAGCCACATGCAATGACAATATTTATTTGATGCATGTGTATAAATTTTTACTGTACACATGCTAAGGGAGCCAACACATGGTTAGCACAATAACATTGTTGTCTGTTAAATAATATTTGGTGTGACTTTCTTTGACCATACTTCAAATTGTTCAGATTCAGCTGCATAATTATTCATACATGTTTCAACGAAGTCCTTGCGTGATTGGCTTGTTGAACCCTCGTGATTTGTGTTACGTAATTAGTCCTTTTCATTGTCCATTTGGTATATATACATATATTGGGCGCACACGAAAAAAGGACTACTGGCGTTGGTTGCGCCTAGCCAGGATACAGTATTTTACATGACAGATATTCAGCCATCTGAGATCACTGGGGAAGTGGTTGGAAAGTAATGCCACGTAATATAATGCTGTTTGTAAAAGGGACCAGTGGTTTCTTGATGTTCTCGATGTTATTGGGCTAAAGAGGTATTTTGGTGTTTATATATTATAAGTTACATGCTTTCTTTGTGTGTGTCTGCTTGTTGATGTTTGTGCAATAGTGAAATTTTTCTAGTTTTATTTGTGCCAAAAACAAAAATATATAAAATGATAAAATGTTGTATTTAGTACTGTAAGTTTTCTATTTTTGTATTTCGATATTTTTACGGAGCCATGGAGTCTATGTGCGACTGCGAGTAGAATAAATTGCGGTGACTCCAACTTTTGTACAAAACCGTCCTTATTTTCGTCTTGCCACGACCGTTACAAATGGGTCAATATACCTATTAATCATGAGTGGTTAATCAGTGAGATTTAGACCCGACTGACGAATTGCTCCACCACTTTGGATAACTAGCATGAAAGAAGAGTCGTTAGTGTAGTGGAAATGGTGGAGAAGGTGTCCTTAATAGTGGTGTTGCTTGTCCATGTACCCCATTGATTTTTTTCATTTCACGCAATATATTACGCATAGTAAATATGGAAATGAAGACGCTCAACAAAACCACGTTATCCGACCACATTGACGGGCTGCTCCACTATTCTGGGTAGCATATAGGGTAGAAGAATCCTTAAACATCAATTGAGTGTATTGGAATTGGGGGGGGGCAACCCGTCCTTGATAGTTTCTTGGCTTGTCCATCTACCCCCTCGATTTTGTTTCATTTCGAGCATTTCGCTTATAAATGTTGAATATAGACACTCAACAAAACCCGGTTTCCCACCACATTGACGGGTTGCTCCACTAATCTGGATAGCTGGTAAGATAGAGGAGTCCTCAAATAACAATTTGCTATACAGGAATTGGTGGAGCAACCCATCCTTGATAGATATTTGGCTTGTCCATATACCCCCTTCATTTTGTTTCATTACACGCTATGCATTGTGATTGTTGAATAAGCGCATAGCATAAACCGTTTTTCTGAACGGCTTGCTCCACTATTTTGGATGGCTAGTAAGACAGAAGAGTCCTTAAGGAACTATTTGGTATATTGGAATTAGTGGAGCAACCCGTCCTTGATAGTATTTTGCTTGTCCATGTACCACCTCGATTGTGTCTCATTTCTCACAATAGGTATGTGCATAGTAGCTTAAATATGAAGGAAAAAAAACGCTGGACAAAACCATGTTTTTCGACCCCATTCACAGATTGTTCCACCATTTTGCAAAACTAGTATGATAGAGGAGTCCCTAAGGAACAATTTGATATATTGGAAGTGGTGGAGCAATCCGTCCTTGATAGTATTTTGCTTGTCCATGTAGGCCTACCACTTTGATTGGTTTCATTTTGCACATTATCTCGCTTATTAAATGTCGAAAAAAAGACAATCCGCGAAAATCGTTTTGTCTGACCCAATTAACGGATTGCTACTCCATTTTGGTTCCTTTAGGAACAATTTAATAAGGGCCTATTGGAATTGTTGGAGCAACCCGGCTGTCCTTGAAATTTTTCCTTTCCCATACTTTTGTTTTTAGTTTGTTTTTTTTCATTTCGCACATTTACGCTTTAGTCATTTACTGTTTTAGTGAAACATACAGAAATTAATTGCTTTCAAACAATAGTTTAATGTGAAATCTTGGAACTCTAAGTCTCAGTTGATAAAAGGAAGGCACACTTTGGAGTAATTTGTTTTTATTAAAGTGGGGGGGGGGTGAGGAGGGGATCCATGTGTTGTACGTAATTTTTTCTAGAGCTGGAAAAAGGAGCCAGAATATTCATACTAAAAACAGTTTCTGTGGGCCACGGCCATGGTTACAGCTCTGTACAAAAAGTAGGGCTTTTTGTTAAATTGCGCGTATCGAAAATTTGTTTGCAGAAAATGTTTTTACCAGGGAAAAGAAAAGGGGGAACAAAGACACTGTTATTATTCCATGTTTAGTGAATGGTTAGCGTCAATCCCTAGTTGACAGTCTTAGACCAGACATAAGGATTTTCTGCAGGTCAAAGTCTACAAACACTATGTCAATTTGTGGGATATGGTCATTTACTGTTTTAGTGAAACATACAGAAATTAGCAACACTAGCATCAACCTGTGTATACAGGTATGTGGCTACAGCTAACTAGTACATATATAGGCCTAGTTGTACATGTTAGGTACCTCAGCGATTTCACTGACTTGAAGTGCAGGATCACTGATGCTGGACATTGAGTTTTGACACATGAAAAAAAAAACACTGACAGGCAAATTGACATGCAGCATTTGGAATGTCAAAAGTCAGCCAAAGTTGCCAATCAGTGCCCCTGGAGTCCCTGAAAAACGATCATGGGCCCTGACCCTGGAGTCCCAGAAAAACGATCATGGGCCCTGATTTCTGGGGCTTAGAAAGGACCCAGACAATTGTCCAATCTCTGCCGCAATTCTTTTTCAAAGTAGACAAAAAAACTCAATCCAAATTATTATGCTTTAAATCACTTACGGAAACTTCATCGTTCAAACATCATTTCGTACTTACTATTTGGCAACATGATATGAGCTCATTGCAGTACAAAGGTGCCTACTGATCATGTGCATATTCCAACGAGTGATTGAAGGAAAGACCTGTAAATAATATTGTTTTTTTGTCTCTGCAGAATGATCAGTAGGGAAGTCTTTGGAGTATCTTTCAGACCAGAGTGAACAGTCATTTCACAGAGCCACCATGGTATTGATCACCAAGAATGTGGGGGCTTTCCTCTTTGGTCTTTTGCTGCTTATCATTGAAGGATGCATCATTAAGTTTGGATTTCTGTGCACCAATCTACCAGTCAGAATTATCTTTGGTGAGTCTGTCGGTTCAGGGAAATGCTGTGTTAACTGCAATGTGATGGTAGAGGGTATAGTGTGGTTAACAACCATTCCTTAAAATGATGAGTTTGGGGACCTGCGTTATCTACTGAGTGATTGGTGGCGACGTACATCTTGCATGTAAACTATGAAAAGTGTGTGTCTCTTCATATAGGAGGACAGAATACATATCAAAATACTAAATACCATAGCAACTATTAGACCTACAGTACTGTACTGTAGGAGTCACATGCTACAATGCAATATGAAAATAGTCAAGATCAGCTATGGAGTTACAAAAGCAACATGATGCTGACAATAGGCGTAGGAGGCGGGGGGGGGGGGGGGGGGGGGCTGCAGGCGGGGGGCTGGGGGCTGACCAAATATTTTTGTGAAAATTCTGGCAATATTCTGAGAATTTTTTGGGCAATAAATTGCAATGTGTTTTTCAATGGTTAAACTTATACTATTATATCATTATAATTGTAACAACTTCCCAAAAAATTATAACCAATATGGAAGGGTAACAACACGGCAAATGTTTGTATGTAATTGGCATGCGATGTAATAACCGATGCATGCCTATATGATATGCACATTAACATGTTGAACTGGCACGGACCGTGCAAACAATTTGGTTATATTTTTCGGCAAGTCGTTACAGCCCCCCCCCCCCCAAATCAAATTGGGCTCCTACGCCTATGATGCTGACAAACGTACGAATGCCTAAAGCTGTTCAACTTACCATGTATTCAGAAGAGAACTTGCTTCTGGTTACAACACTACATAATACACATACTGTAATCTACTGATGACTCAACTAGCATAGAGCGTAGTGATGCCATTACAATTCCTGAGATGTTAATGAAGAATGTCTCTCTAAACCTGGTCACTACAAGTGAAGCATCAACAAGAATATTACTATTTTTAAAATGACCTCAAATAATTTTTCAAAGAATACCCTCAGCGGAGTGACAATCTGCATTTTTATTTAGCTTCAAGAGCCACTCAAGGAGGAGGCCGGTGTCAGCACAGACAAGAAAGAACCTAATAATATTTCTAGAAATTATACTGAAAAATAACTAAAAACCATTGAAAGTCCAAAAACATAACAGTATTTTATTGTAATATTGTGTAGGGCCGATACAGGTAAACAAAATAAGTAACGTTAAAATTTACTCTTAAATGTGTCCTTCTTACCAACACCAAAAAAGAGAAAGTAGTAGTTTTCATCATGTTGCCAGGGTCAACCTACATTGTCACAGTAAAGACTGAGATGACCTTTGTCAATAATTTTGTGATATTTTCTTTGATTTCTTTCTCAGGTGTCCTTTGTCTAGTCCTCACAGCTACTGGATTAATTTTCTTTTACCTAGCCTCGTCCATATTGAGCTCAATCGATCCCCTCCTTCAAGACCTCCAGCGTCTTATCGGCAGAAAGATATTGGAGCGCATGGCTAAGAGTGCGTTTGCAAAATTGGAATCCTCTTGCCAAAAGTATCAGGAAACCCAAGATGCATTCCTGACAAACCTCATAGCACAAAATAAAGACACAGCTTATGGACGACAGTGTGAATTTGATTCAATCAGGTCAGTCGAGGATTTCCAGTCAAAGCATCCCGTCACAGAATACATTCACTTTAAGCCTTTCGTGGAAAGGGTCGCAAAGGGGGAGGAAAAGGTTCTCGTTAACAGCCGGCCTGTCATGATAGCTCTTACTTCCGGCACCACGGGAGAGAGTAAAATGTTTCTCAGGACAGCTTCTCGACGGAAAAACTTCTTCCAGAATTTCGTCCTCATGTTCGAAATTTTGAAAAGAAATAGTTGTAGTTGGAGTTGCCTTCAGAAGACAGCTACTTCTTACACTCACTTTCCAGAGAAATTTACAGAGGGCGGTATTCCTTTGGGACCTAGTAGTATGTTTTTAAAGATGACCAAACAGACCGTTTCAAGCTACCAAAGTCCGTTGGCTGCTTTCAGATTACTGGATCAAACACACTCCCTCTACGTTCATACCCTGTTTGCTCTACGGGACAGGAACCTAGGGGGGATGGGCGGTAATTTTATATCCATGGTTCTCAAGATTTTTGAGACCATGGAGATGAAATGGGAGTTACTAGTTCAAGATATAGACTGTGGGACTCTAAATCAAGGTTTAGATATTCCTGTGGATGTAAGGCAAGAGCTGGAGAAGGAGCTGTACCCTCTCCCCGAGAGAGCAAGTGAATTGGAGGCTGAATTTAAGAAAGGTTTCCAGGGTATTGCCAAGAGAATCTGGCCTCACATGGAAATCCTTCTGGGAGTTACTGGTGGAAGCATGGAGATATATCTACAACGGCTTAGCAAGAAATACACAGAAGGTTAGTTTATTGGGGGTTTTTAGGGCTTTTTTTTAATTTTTTGCCAGTTTTTTTCATTAGTTTGGACAGATTGAAAAGATTGGATTGTGTATGACTTACAGAAGTTGCCTGCAGTATCTGTATTATATCAACTTATATAGTGTTTTACAGATAAGCAGTTAATCAGAAATTTGGCCCGAATGTTAATTCCCCATTTTTTTATTTTTTTTCTTTTTTTTTTTTGTAGATATATTGGTCTATTCTTCCTTTCTGATCTGTACTGAAGGATTCTTGGGGATCAACTTGTGGCCTAAAGCTAAAGGGAATCCAAAATATGTGCTCTGTCCAAATGTTTTGTTCTTTGAGTTCATCCCATTATCTGAGAGGTAAAATAAATGTTCATCGTTAATGTTATTAGGTTTCAACTAACATACTTATCAGTCGAGGCTGACAGTCATTCTATTATCTCACAGGTAAGCAGTGTTCATATCAAATTAATATGGAAATTGTAAAAAGTGTACTACCAATGAATAGTTTAGTCCACTATCTCAGAGGTATTAAGCACTTTTCACTTTTGTCCTATATTAATTTTTTTTTCATCAGTGCCCTGGCAATGAAATGTTGAGAACCCAATGCATTCATAGAATCATTAAATACTTCCTTTTAAATCTATATTTGGTAAAAAAACCAAAGCCATGAATTTCAATCTTTACTTGAGCAATAATCAATGTTTGGTGAAATTGCTGCAAAAGAATGCTCAAAGCTGATTAGCTGGTATCCTGACCCTTCCAAATTTAACAGTAATTCATTCTATTGAACTTTAAGCCCATACAAAATAACCGGAAGAGAGTGATTTTTGAAACCCTCAGTAACCGCATCTTTAGTTTTGCTCCTTTCAGATATTCTAAGAAGTGCAACAGGCACAATGTTTAAGGATTTCTTACCTTCTTTTTGCATTCAACAGTGTAGAGGAAGATCCTAAAGTTCTCCTTGCAGAAAGTCTTGAAGTAGGGCAGAGTTATCTGTTACTTCTCACAAATACCGAGGGTCTCTACAGGTATAGACTGGACGATGTCTACAAGGTAGTGGACTTCTGGCATCAAGCACCGGTGGTTGAGTTCGAATACAGGTGAGGTTTTAAGGAATTCAACCTATACAGTATTTATACACATATTTATATATACATCGTCCATAATTGTCGGATCTTCAGATGGTGTGTATACAACAATGATTGATCAAGATTGAGCAAGTTTAAAGTCGTCATATCAAAGTATTATTGCCATGTACTCTAGTTCATGATTTGGTCAGTACTAACAAGTCCCTTATGCAGGTGTTTTTTGGGGGGGAAGGGGGGGTGGCTACTGAATGTTCTACATTTTATGTAACATATTTGTTTTTCTTGAACGTGCAGAATTGGAGAAATGTTCAACATTTGTGGAAAGAAGTTCTCTGAAACGGTTGTTAGAGAGAGCATACTATCTGCAGTCGGTAGTCTCCAGTGTTCGACAGAGTTTGTGGATTATGCTTGCTGCGAGGGTTTGGTGTACCAGGAAGTTAAAGGTTGGTACAGTTATGTCCAAGTGTTACTGAGAATACATTTAGTCTCACTACCCCTTCCCCTGAAAATGTCTGGAATTTTCCTTTAAAGCATATTTTAATTGACAGACAATGTGATATTGATGAGAAAGAGGAAACACATTTCACTCTGCTAGTTGAAAATCCTGTTTCAACGTCTTACATGTAGGTCTAAAGATTGGTGTCTGAAAATAACTTATCTTTGGCAGAAAATGCATCATACCTTCAGAAATGTAATTCAGTGGGCAGTGATGTCAGTTTGTTTTTCTTCCCTTCTTGCCTATCCTTTTTTTCGTTTTTTGATTCTTTTGGTTTTATGTCATTTCATATCATCTTTGAATATTACTTCTTCTTATTTTTCATAATCTTTGATGTAATCTTGTTGTTTTCTGCTGTTTATTTATGATAACCCAAAATTAAAAAATAAAGTTTGTCTATTCTTCCTTCAGGTAAAGTTGGTACTGATGCCTTTGATTTTGTTGCTTTCGTTGAAATGAGTGAAAAATTGGACAAGGGGACGCAAAATCGGGTAAGATGATGGATATTTTACCGCTTTTTATTATATACCATAAATGGTAATAACATGCAACTTGAACAGGTTTAAGGCAGGAATCAGCGTTTGCTCCAACTTCTAAGAATCATGTTGAGAGGCATATGATGACAATATCAGACAAGATAAATGTTCTGTATTTCAATGACGGGAAATTTTGGAAAATAAAGGTTAAAATTGAAGAAACATGAGTTTGTTATTATACTCTTAATCAAAAGGGGACACCACTGCAGTGTTACATAGAATGCAGGAAATCTGGCATGAAAAAAAAAAATATGCTTTGCCTTATTTCACCCGTTTTTGACCAATGATCCAAAATACCTATCAACTGTTTAAACCGCTACAACTCTCTATATCTACAGCTGGAAGATACGATAAATGCAAAGTTGACCGAGCTGACCATCGCAGAAGGATTCCCTGACCGTAGCATCGGGGGCAAATTCCATTTGGTACTAGTCCAGACTTCTAGCTTCGAGTCTCTCTTAAATCTTATTCTTTCAACTTCGAATGCTGGACCCGCTCAAGTCAAGGTTCCAAGGAAACTCAGGAAAGCTGAATGGGTGAAATTGCTCCTTAATTTTGAGATTGTGTAAAAGAAAAAATGTAACAGACTTTTGGTTCATGGATTCTAAGAGATGGAAGTTAAAGCAATAGTGTAGAAATTAGGATAAGTTTGTTTAAATTGTGTAAATACTAGGACATGCAAACATATGGTGTAGGCATTCTACAAGATTTTAATATGAAACATAGCACAATCTGAGCAAACCTTGATTCACCATACATCTGTCCAAGCAGGTCTGTAGCCTTTGCAAAGGTGCCAAGGCCTGTGCTACTTTTCTGTAGAGGGTGAGAGCTGGGGTTGCGAGGACCTCCACCAACCTCGATCTCCTGTCTTCTACAGTCCTGCTACTCCACTGATTGTTGCAAAAACTGCACCCAACTAGAGAAAGGGAGTTCCCCAGTAGTGACATGGTTCTCAACCTCCTATATGGACGGTTTGAGGGACCTACCTCCTGGATCCTATGGATGTGTTCCACAACCTGGACCGTAGCACTGGGTCCACCTTGTGTATGTCGTACATTGTCTTATATTTGAGGGACCTACCTCCTGGATCCTGGATGTGTTCCACAACCCGGACCGATAGCACTGGGTCCACCTTGCCTCTGTCATACATTATCTTATTGTCGAGTCTATGACACTCTGCTAACCTGCTATCAGTCTTCTTCCATTGATGAAGAGTCATGTGACTCTTGAGTTGGCTCTGAAAGGAGATATTCTTACAGTTCTTGCCCATATTGATTCTTGCCTATATGATCTTGCAGGAATTTGTTGGTTCGTGCAGGGTCTTGCCTACATACTTATGCCATAATGAACATTTACCAAAGGCCTTTGGTGGCCCGAACCAATTGATCATTGAATCTGAAATCTCTCATGTCTCTTTCATGTTACCATGATGTTTGGCTGTAACGTGATGTCCTGTCTGATAAGAACAGCCACTGCAAGCATTTCACAATTATTCAGTTTCACCGTTTTGTTTTTCATACATTATTTAAGAACTTAAATTAGGCATAAGAGTCTTCAGAGACTTTCTGCTAAATGTACAGAGATGTGGGTCATTCCATCACCATTTACATCTTGTTTACCTCAACTAAATTGATGCTGCAAATGTTAATTATATTTTCACTTAAATATCCCAGAAAGTATAAAATGCCTCAGTTGCCAAAAGGTATCTTTTTGATGCAACACTAATCATGTCATGCATAAGAACATGAATTCAAAAGCAAGGCCTAAACTAGGCACAGGCTTGGCAAAGGCTAACTTCACAGACAGACAGATTGATGGACAGCTTCAGACAGAATGTAAAATATTACTAACCAGCCATGCACATTATGTTTATGTCTTCAGAGGTCATCCTTTTGTTCTCTTCAATCCGATCATTGGAGACGTTCGAAAAATTAGACAAAGTACAATGCCAAGATATATCCAATATTACCTCAACTAATGGTTGATGGTTTCATTGTTAATTATAATTTAACTAAAATAATGGTGAATGCATTCACTTGCCAAACTTGAAATATCAATAGCTTAACATATTATCAACACTTGTATCATTTGCATTATACCATGATGTACAATATTTTATATAGTTTCATCAAGAAGTAACTGAAATAAGGCCTAATGTTTGCAATGAAAACAAATTGTCCCGCTTGCAGACTCAATTGTTCATATTTTCTAAAGGTCATTGTGACATTCAAAAATAATCAGTTTTTTACTATACACAAACTATGAAAAGGTACACAAAAGTAAGCATCACCAAATGTGACCGTTTCGGAAGCATAGTATAATTGTTTTCAACACACAAAGCTTTATTGATGGCCGTATATTAGCCCTACAAGCTTAGCGGAAAAATTCCATGTATTATGAATTACATAGTTGCAATCACTAACATTAATGTAGCTATCTTGCAATATATTAATTAAATTTATAGTAGTTTTAGGTATAACATCGTTTAGACCGTAGAGCTAAACTAAGTTTGTACTAATGCGGTGTCACACTTTTCAACCAATGGAGTAGGGCACCCCTAGTCCATGGTTTGTAACAAACGTACAAATTATGTATTATGTCGTTTTCATTATGTATTATATATATTATATACTTTACATTGTTTATCAAGAATTTATTCATGCACTAAAAGAGGCTTAATGGTCTGTACAAGGTTTTCACCAACTGCCAAATGTAGAAATTATTCGTAGATATATTTTGGATACCTTCTTTCATCTTTATACCTTCTTTAAATAATATACCCAATTTAAATTTCAACAAGCAATGCTAACTTTAACCTCAACTAACATTTTTATTTGGCACACTGAAATTTAGATTATGCTGTTTGTTTTTCTTTTTGGTCTTAACATTGTAAATATGGAGTATAATGTACTATGGTACTGCTTGCTTACATTGGTCTTTCTAAATGCCACTTTTCGATGCCATTATTCTATCATTTCTGTAGCAGCCTTTCATGACTCCAACTGGCAAAGCCATATATTATGATGAACACAGCTTCTTAAATGTGCTAACAGTTTTCCGAAATGCCAATATTTCTTGTCATCCAGTTTCCCCACAAAATGGAAACAAGTTCTGGCTGCATTAAAGATATATATTATACATTTTAGACATATCGCTCCATAGTGAAATGTATATCTGGGATTTGATGTTATTACTTGCCAAAACATGATAGCAATATTGAAAGGCTCTTTTTGAATTGTCGCCATCAACATATTTCATATCTTTTGAGAGGTTTTGAAGCACACCACCATCAAAATGGTGACTGGTAATTTACGACAGTGGCCAATATAGATGTGTACTTTTATGCTTTTATATAGAAATCATTGAATATTTCCTCAATGAAGAAAGTGAGGCATCCGCCTAGATTTCTGATACCAAATAATGGTAGATTTTCTAGAAATGATTACATTTTGACATTTCAATAATTTTTGGAACCAGACTTTTCATATTTACTGATGATTAATCACATAAAAACATGAATTATCTGAAAAGATTTTTTGGACTTAACCTTCAGTATTTACTATTTCATACGACTGCCATTAAAGAGAATATCTGCCACTCACTATTATCAAGATATATAATTTCACTGAGTACTTGTGTACACAGACTGCCAGTCATAGTGGTTAAAAACATCATATCCTTGACAACTTAAACAGAGTTTTGCTGGATAGTAGAGGTTATTAAATACATAGTTGAAGTAAATATATTTTGATATGTAATGCAAGTGAAAATGCACCATTGTTTGTCTGTCTCTTAGATGTGTGTGTGTTATCATGAATGATCTAGCTACATTTCACCCTATCCTAACAACCTACCCCCCCCCCCCCTCTTCAAGAGAGTTAAGTATAAAACCTGTCTGATTTTCTATAATAATGAACACCAATATTTGTAGTGTCCTCTTCATACTCTAGTTTTGCCAATAAAAATAACACAATAAAAATACTACATCTGGAGTGAATCCAAATACTGTATCTTGCTGCAGTTTGTCTGTTGGGGCTCCCCAGACTGATGCCCTGAGCTCCTCAAAGTGATGCCCGGAGTTATACATCATGCTGGCACTGCATGCCACACTGGTGGGTCCTGACCTCTCTCATTATCTTTTTTTCCTCTTCTGACGAACCATAAATTAAAAAGCTGTCAGGTTTTCATTTTTCTTTACAATTATGTACATTCTAGAATTATCTCATTAATGTCAGAAAATATTTAGAAAACTTTTATTTTAAAAATCTACATAAATACACTTTGGTTAACAAGTTTCATAGGTCAGACTAATTCTAGTCTTCTTTGCATGGAAGAATCTTGACAAATATTACATTGTTATTTCATAAGCAGCTACCTTGCACCATTGTGGGGTTTTGAAAACTTCAAAGTTTCTTATGAAACATTGGAGTGATTCTGGCTGGATGTGGATCATGGTGATAAATATGTAACCAGCTGATTTAACTGTAAGAAAGACCACAAAAACCATTTGAAGCCTTTGAAACTATTGTTGATAGTCAATGAACTTAATTTTCAGGAGGTAAAACAGCAAAAAAATAAACAAGCAAACAAATATAATATTTTGGTCATTTTTCTTTATCTTTAATATTTCTCCTCACATATCCAACAAACCTGAACAAGCTTTGCTGTTATTCTTGTATCCATACCATTGGTATGAAAACCATGAAGATTCTGTAACAGAATATGCTTACATTGGAAGACCTTGGAAGAAACAACAACTGCAACATGAAGACAAAACGTTACCTGCAGGGAAGCCCATCTTCCTTACATGATGAAGGTAGCTGCCGTGGTTCTTTGAGAAATCCTTATAAAATCGAGTACAAAATCATGTACCAATTGTCCAGTGGTGATGCTTTGTGTAATGACAAGACTACCAAAACGTAGTGTATAATAGTTCAAGTACATAATATTGGAAGAATAGACAAAACTTTGACATTCAGACAAATATTTTGCATTCAAGGTTGTTGTTTGTGATGTACAAGACCAAGTTATGGTTTCATATTTCCTTATGTGTACATTTAGTATGTGACTATAATGCTTGTAACAAACAGTTTCCTACAAATGCTAGAGAAGCTTTGTTTCACAACGTAGCATGTGTTTTTCATATTCTCCTAAGGAAGCTATTGTTGAAGACATTGCCAATATCAGGCAAACAAACAACCGATTTTTCAGTTAGGGCAAACAAAGGTTAGAATCTAAGGTTTTCTTCATGCAGATGGAATGGGTTGTGAATGGTGCGATTGCCTATACATGTACATTTGGTAGAGGTAAAGATATAAACCAAAGTTGTACAGTAGTGACACTGACCTTGTGGTCAAATTTGCTTTTATAAGTCTTCTGTTCTCCCAAACCGAACAAATCCTTTATGTAGGAGCATTGTTCATTACAAGCATCTTTGTCACAAAGCCTAATGATGATTATTCATGTTTACCTTCCTTTAATGAAATTCCTAAATATGAAATGCTAATTTGAAGTATTTAAAAATAAATTATTCATTTCTATGTTAATTAGTCAAGTCCACATGGGATTTTTCTACTGGCTAGAGTTTATTGCTTAGCAAACTTGCTTAATATTATGTGCATCTTTAGGTCAAAACAGCATCCCCATGGCATTTTGTATCACAAAGATGATAAACTGATTATGAAAACAAGTGAAAACATAAAACAAACACAAAGCACTTTGGTCTAACTGTTCACCTATGACATCACATGTTTGCTTCAAGTCCACTCACTGTACAGATTTGCAACGGTTTTGAAGTACGTATCAGTGTCTCAAACAAGCTATGTAGGAATTGGCTACAAATTGCACAATGATGCTTGCAATGTGTTCCTCTTTCAACAACCAAATATAAAATTTGCCCTGAACTATCCTTCTAAGAAACAACTAAAATGTAGTCACTGTTATCTGATAGATCAGAAATTACTCCAAATAGATGGAGATGTTGGGAACTTATAAACTAACCTGAATAATTCATTTAAAGCAAGAGCAAATAGTAAAACTATCAATTATCATCTCTGTTAAAATCAAATTTAAATGGTGAAGATATATATGGCAATTTGTAGAACATTTCTGGGTTGACCACAACTTTCATAAGCATGCGGTGGTACCAGTTTTTATTCATCAGCTAATTTTGTTGGATACATCAAAGATCCACTTGTTCTGCATATACCTGTCACATAAGGTTTCTCTCCCTTTCAGGAATCTCTACGATAATGATAATTCTCAACTCATGCCCTGTAAATTTGCTTTTATACGTTTTGACATCGTCGGTAGCAATCCTAGATGTTTTTCGGTGCACTTTATTAGACAGCCTTCCAGTTCTTGCTTCAGTTTGTCTGTCTGAGCTCCTCCGACTGATGCCCCCAGTCTATCTTTTATATCATCCTGGCACTGCATGCCACACCGTTGGAGCCGGTCCTACCAAACAAAAGAGAATTGTGGCATCCTGAGTCAATTTGCAAAAAGAGAAAGGAGAATAAATATATGCATTTCCAAGGCTTTTTCTGGTAACTTTACCTGTCGGCTTGCCAAATCTTCGGATTAATGTCGGTTTGAATAATTTTGTCCTGGATCCTGGAACTTCTACGTTACAAAGATCCATCCATATCCAAATCAAAACTACAGTATGAAATGTTTCCCCAAAAAATAAGGGTGGTATTGAAGAACTTAGCATGCATAGACTCCGGATTTGTGACCTGATTAATTCACTTTGGCTTCGGCTTTGAGTATGTTTCTTCATGCTGCGGTGCTGGACGAATCTAACAGTAATAGTAATTACCGACTTTGCGATCCACGTTACATTTATACAACTTTGCAATCCGCTGTCCCCCACACAATTTTGCAAGGTCGGCTAAGAGTTACTCTACAGTTCTAACTTTCGGGAAACCAAAAAAGACTTTAGGCAAAAAAATTATTCTGATGTAGTTTTAAAATATGTAAAACAATTTCCAGAGCCAAAGTTATCATCAATGGTTTGGCCTTGGAAGGAGCATTTCAGATATTTCAAATTATCTTCTAAAGAAGAGCATCTTGACAACTGTAAGGGATATATGAAATGTTCCCAACAATGCACTCTTTCCTCTTGTTTCGTGAGACTATGACATTAATTCAACAATCAGTTTCTGCATGCAGTCATTCTGTAGAAGTTAATACTGCAAATATGGTGATCGAAGAATACAAGTTTACATTCCAGGTTTGAGGAATGACATCATATAATAGCAACGATGAGTCGCTTTAAGCTCTATCTGTATAAACTCAGTCACACATTCAGCCTATCCAGGACGGAATATTAGAAGAGTGTGTCGGTTGTCTCTTGTAATTTCCGGCTGTTACACCTGTGTCTGGAACTGCAGTCAGAAGAGCAAACCTTCTTCTCCAACAAAATAGCAGATATGACTCTGTATTACATGAAGCGGCCATCTTTACTAGCTTCAGGATAGTATGACTGCCTTACATGCATAAGGTCATTGTCAAGCAACAGTACCACCTACAAAAGCAGCCCTGGTGTTTGAGACAACATTTCTTGACCAAAACATAATAGGTAAAGTTATTTGAAGAAAATAACATTTCTGGCTTGAAAGGAATTGAACCTGTGACCTCAGGATTTATAATTTCTTGTGTTCTACCAACCAACCTCTACAATTGCACGATCCCTTTATAACATTGGTGTGTTTAACTTACTAGAAAATCATTGAGTTCCTGTTGTATGTAATTTTGTCCTTGCTGAATTGGTTGAGAGCATCTCTCTGCACACGACTGGACATCACTCATTTGATATTGAGGATTTTCACAACATCTGGCACTACAAAGGTACATCTCTCTCTGTGGAAAATAAAAAATAAAGTTGCTCAAAACAATGAAAATATGTTTATGTGTACATATCTTGCATATAGCTTACAAAAACATTGTACAGCTATGACCACAAACATTGTCTGTAACTATTGCAAGTATAATGTCTGGTCAAGTACAGGACCAATTTTTAAGACTTTTTTTCTGTTTGTCGGTTTCGTTGCACAATCCT
Organism: Apostichopus parvimensis; assembly: GCA_000934455.1. Classification (NCBI taxonomy): domain Eukaryota; kingdom Metazoa; phylum Echinodermata; class Holothuroidea; order Aspidochirotida; family Stichopodidae; genus Apostichopus; species Apostichopus parvimensis. The sequence goes on from KN882216.1 coordinate 244,187, forward strand.
GCCGTATTTTTTAGTTGTCTGAACAGTAAATTTGGTTGTCCGAAAAACTGTTGCAAAATAACACATTTGTCCCTAGGATGACCTCAAAAGCTGGGTTTGGTCGTCCAGAAAGTTGGTAGTCTCACATGACTGTTAGACGACCTTTAGTAAGTTGCCCTGAAGATTCCTAATATCTGAAGATTCCTAATAATTGTTACCTTGCACTTATATTTCTAACTCTCCAAAAGCCACCCTTGTGAGTTTCAAGTACAATCAACTCATAAAGTACACTGCACCATAGTAGTATACATGTACCAAAATGGTGCCTTGTCAACTCAAGGTGAGATGTTTCTATGAAAATTGCACATCAAAGTGCATAAACATTGAAAAGTGCAAATACTGAAAAGATTTGCCAATTCAAAGTCTTACACTCCTTCTATGTCTAGTCTAGGCCCTAAGGCATATCACCATGCTCATGTGGCTTCTGAATGGCATTGGCAACAAAGAAATGATAAAGAATCACCACCATTTAATGCTGGACACTGTACCTTTTTTGGTGTAGTCTAGACTAGGTCTGGTGTCACAACTAACAATGACTGCAATTGGTGATTAGACCTACAGTAGGCCTAAGCTGGTAATACTAATGACTACACATTGACAACTAATCATGAATGGAGATATCTGAGTCAAAATATGTGCCAAAATCAGCTGCAGTTTAGCCTTATTTGGCAGCTACACTGCCTACCCTGGCAATGGCATGCATTTACGTGCCATCTAGGCCTGTTAGAACTACATTTAAACCGGCATTAGTACTTGACTGCAGTACTTGAACAATGGCAATGATTTAAGTAGCTTCTCTAAAGTTTATTATCAATTGTGTTTTGTTAAGCCTTGTTTGGCTAGGCTTAAGTTATTCACGAGAAGCCCCTTCGTTATGGTAAACAATAGTGTAGTCTTGGCTATGCACGTATCAGGGTTTGCATGTGAAGTTAGGCCTACTAGTACTAGTAGATAGTAGTATTAAGCCTTAAGGAAGTTAGGCCTACCTGCATTTTACGAAAAACACTTCTGTCAATATCATCAACCATTCGTGAAACAGATTCGTCGACTTTCGCCCGACTAGCTTGTAGAGCCGCTGAGATGGGTTCACCCATTTTGCAGTTGTGGAAATTGAGAAGTAAATAATGTTTATGTTGAATATTATATCCGATAATAACATGAACCGAGTCGAAATGTGTACTAAATGCTACAATCCGATCATTTGTTCACACTTCGTAGTAAGCTGGGAGTTGTTAGTATTGTACATCAAGTACACAAAGTACATACGAGCCCATGTGTCGATTACGCAATATGGACCCACCTGAAGTTAGCAGAATATTCTGCCAACAGCACATTTTCTGAAGTTAGCAGCAGATTTCAGCAGCACATTTTAGCACACGGTGCTTTCACAATTCAAATCGCTTTTGTGCTGGGTATTGAACACCACCATGTTATAGTAAATAAACTTTCCAATCAATCGATACCAAATTTATATTTGTCTATACAGGTTTAAAGGGTCTCAACGTGTTTTGAAAGTGCAGGGCTGATAATAACTTTGCGCCTAAATTTGGAACAGATATATATACCATCAAATTGCGTTTGGTGGAACAAATCGCTTTTGTGCTGGGTATTGAACACGACCATGTTATAGTAAATAAACTTTCCAATCAATCGATACCAAATTTATATTTGTCTAAACAGGTTTTAAGGGTCTCAACGATTTTTGAAAGTTCAGGGCTGATATTAATTTTGCGCCTAAATTTGGAACATTATATACCATCAAATTGCGTGTGGTCCAATGCATTTTACAGAGGGGTATGCAGAGTTTCAGCTTTACTCTGACTAATCATTATAGCTTTCAATTGGTTGAATTCAAATTATTCTGCATTAAGTGCATTATTTACTTTTTTTGTTTTTTCACGTAGAAAATATTTCGATTTGCATTTGAACCTGTTGCAATCTAAATACTAAATTGTATCAATTGTTTTCACTGTCAATAAATAACTATTACCCATCGTGTATAGGCAATTGCAGTGTCGATTACGTGTAGGTGATGTCTCGAAGCTTCGTGTTAGCAATAAATGACCCCGTCGCGTCGCAATTTTATTCCTTCAACCCCAAGCAGGCTCAAGTGAGTATTATTACGTGTAGATTGCGCCTTTAAAGGTCAACTTAGACGCTGATTTCGGAGATAATTAGTAAATTTCTAAAATGAGTTGTTAATAGATACACTAGGATAACCATTCCCACGGTCAATTAATAGCTATTTCCGATTGGCTATAGGCAATTGCTGTGATTACGTCATCTATTCCTCGTGTCGAAGGTATACCGATAGCTACTACCGACTGGCTGGGGGCCAACGTGTCGAAGCTACGTAGGCTTTGCTACAATGTTAGCTTATGTACAAGCGGCCTGCTGGTTTAGAGGTACTGTTCTCGTTTTGTGTGCGCGAGGTCCCGGGTTCGAATCCTTGTTCGTTGTTTTGGTTTTTCGTGCTCAGGTTCTTTCCTGGGTGACTTTTCTTTAAAAGACATGCAGTTTTATTCTGCTCATTACGACCTTTTCTTTCATATTTCTTTCGAACATGAATGGAAATTTGCATTCAGGAAAGCCGATGTGTCGATATAAAAAAGTGACATTTCGCCTTGTTCTCGAGAGCTGTACATTTTATATAACGTCCTTTAAGACAGGAGTGGAAACATTCAATTTTAAGAAAATAATTGAAAAATTAAAAGTCGGAACCATTTCTTTCTATGACAGATCCAAACTCCCGATTGCCCCCCCCCCCCCCCCCCCCACACACACCGTGAACACACAAAGACAACTATGTCACTGTTTTTTTTTACTGTTTATAAGTCCTGTATCTGCATTTGAATATAGACTCTCACTGTACATATAGGGTGACTGTATGAGTGACTGCCTCCTCGTTTTTTAACCATGTAAGCCCTACAAATAATAAACGCATGTTGGTTCAATATCCAGGGCTATAAATTCTTTTATATAGCCCATGCCAGTTTATTGTCATACTGGGAACTAAGAGCAGAGGCATGTTAGGGGAGGAATACAAACAGCGTATTGGTACAAAGTTAACAGTCAATGCGGATAAGTAGTCTAACTCAGTCCCCCAAAAGGGTAGAGACGTTTTAATATCTGGGCCTATGTTAATGCAAGAAGTGGAGTAATATACTGATGTATGGTTGAAAGTAATAATGAAAAGTATAACAAAGTATATATAACAGGTATAAAAAAAATATGATGTACTAATCTCATTTGACCAACACAATCTCCGTATAGCTTCAGTGTTCCATTGCTGTGATGTCATATCAAATTTCCTTTTCCTTTTTATTCTTATTATTATTTTTCAGTTTCAATTAGGACCACTCCAATATTGGTAGCAAACTTGTTGTCTTTACAATGTATGTTCACATGGTTACATATGTAAATGAGAAATTTAGTTGTTTGTGTCGTCAATGCAACGCAGCACATTAGATATTCATACGTAACCGTTGCGCCTTCAAATCAATGAATAACTTTCAGTGTTTTATTTATAAACAACGGAACATTTGATATAAACTTTAGAATGTATTATTATTCTTACTATATTTCACAGTCTGTATTTAGTTAGAATTAATTGTTTTGTATATATTTAGCATGGATTAGTGGTTTCCCAATTGCAATATGTGTTGATTGAGTTTCGGTGATGATTGTGCGCCACGGTTTTTTTCCATGCTGGTATAGACACCAAGCTGGGACAATGCTCACATGACATGGGAAACTTAAAGCTGTCATTGACTTCATTGTTTTCAAACGGCTCTGCCACCACATGAAACATTTCTTGCAGAATGAAGGTTTTCCCGCTGCTGACCATGAACTTGGGTTCTAAGTATAAACGTAAACAAGGTGATGGTTCTAAATCATCGGTCTGTTTTATCATGATAGGACAACAACGAAGGAGTGCGCCGGCGGCAATTTACATGTTAGCAGATTGAGAAGCAATGACCCTCCCCTCCTACTCCAACCACCCCCCCCCCCCCCCCCCCCCCTATAGACATTTGCTCCTACTCCTCCCTCTGGCTGTGATACAACCCCACAACTATCCCATCAACGCATCTCCGATACCTCCATACGGAAATGGACAAGTTCGCCGCGTCATAAAGTTCATTACATGAAAATCATCACGCTTCTGATTGAAAAGCATAGGCCGTACACCACGCAGGAAGCTGCTATTTAGACCGGATTATTCTGTCCGTGGCGTCCGAAATTAAATTCAATAGAGCGACACCAATTTATTTGACGTAGTGTCTGTCCTGCACATGGCGAATTACACATTATGGACCACAATACCCTACCTTTAGTTATAATGTTTGTTATATAAAACTATGAGATGGCGCTAACTTGAATTGATGGGCTATAAGTGTAGAAAATTAAGGGGGATTAGGGGGGGGGGGGGGCTGGTGGCGGAATGTATTCGCTTGTGAGCTTTGTGTATGGTCGACAGTCAACTATTCAGAAGATTAAATTGTAGGTCTAGAAGTTCTAGTGTAAAACAGATCAGCTTTAAAAAACTGAGTTTGATGTATATCCTTCGGTGAAAACAGATTTTTGTTTAATGGTCTATAAAATAAATACTTCGTAAATAGAACAAAATCAAATTATTATTCGCTTAACATTAGTTCTTTCCAATGTAAGTATCCCTTGTACATAATGTGTGGCTCTTTGTGTAATCTTTTAGTCTTTTTTTTTCATCTTTTGCTCGTGTGGGGGGGG
>KN882216.1:251125-262987 GCA_000934455.1 Apostichopus parvimensis
CCAGTGCTTCAATGGTCTCCAGCTTATGGAAAGAAAAAAGTTTTGGAGTGTGGACAGGCTTTAATCCGGACCGAAGCGAAGACAAACAATTTAAGAGGCAGGAACGAGAAACTCGACATAGAATTTCTATCCTAGTATATAAAGACTACATGGATAAAGAAGGGGTGCTTTCAAACTACCCCCCCCCCCTCCCCCAAACCCAAGCGCTGCGATGTTGCAAGAACGAAATTAACAACGCTCTAACGCGTCTAACGCTATTAAACACTCTCTGCGTCACGCCTTCACTTTTGCTTTTGACCTTTCTGAGATATTGAAGTTGTTTCTAAGTAGGCCTATTGCTGAGTACCAACATTTTTACGGATTAGGGGTATGGCTTTAGGGCGTTTAAATCCACTCGCTTGTACCGAGGTCTGCATGGAGGCCCTCCTCCTGAAAACAATTACAAGTTTAAGAGGTCAAATGGTGCATCCTGTGGATTATTAAGACTATACATTATGTATACAATTATAGGTCTTAAAGGCAAAGTTGGGCTAATAAATACTTTTGAACTTTGAAAAATCCGGCCCCGCGACTGAACGTTTTTCTCCCGACTGACCCTGGACGCGTGAGACCTATGGTCCCCTCCCCTTGGGCACGCCACTTTTGAGTATCCACTACTTCCCCTTTACTCCCATCCCCCCCCCCCCAACTCGGCCATGTTAGTTAATGCCAATCTGCATCCCATGTCTTATAGTTCAGATACAGCACTGAACCCGGTTTAGACAGGCAATATATCAAGTTCTTCACGGGCATTAAGTTGGCAGGTCGGGCAAAAATCTTATTGTCATAGGGTCTTGGATATATAGTCCTATATCAGCTAGACAGATCGATTGTATAAAATGATTTCTGATCTTTAATATATTGTAATTCTCACTTCAACCCTCTCTGTTTGGAAAATCAAAATAAACTTGGAAGTGTAAACTGAGCGTTTGGGTCATGTGGCATAAAGTGCACTTGTGACAACATGAGAAGTGACAGGGTAGGTTTTTCTTTTCAAGTCTGTTTAGTCATTCATTTCCGGTGTATAGGATTAAAAGATATGGCGTGTGAAATATTTATTTGCTGAATGATGGAAAGATGGCAAGAAAAATGAAGTTATTGTGCACGGTATACCTCAAAATGACAAGCTTGTTTTTCTTTTGCGCGCGGCGGGCAGTAGATAGATAATATATCTTTTGCTTAGTTCAATCGGAGTCCTATATATTTTTACCTCAATGAATATCAATAATGGTAAAGACTTTTAAGAATAAACTCTGTCAAATTTAAGTGGAATGGGTACCAGGAAAATTATTTTTCAACATTCACCAAAAGGGACTCTGCAGCGTTTGAGAGAGGGCGCTGTCATATCGGTCCTAATAGAGTTCCTCTATAAATGAACTCTAGGTCAAAACAGAGCCGTTAAGCCGACTCAGGGTCCTAACAGAGCTACGGCCGTGGGTCCTAATGTGGGTAATCTGCACTGTTAACAGATCTCTGTATAAACGTAGCACAATCGCGGGAAAGAGTCCCCACGCATGAGAACACGCCGGATGGAGCCTGAATACAGACGCGCTGGGTCATTGACTGAAAGCAATTAGTCTGTCTTCAACTTCGAAATATATGTTCCAAAAGATATCTTCCTTAGTAACTACAAATGAAGTTGTACATACTACTAGGGATGAACTCACGGCATTGTCAAGTTACGCGAACTCGATAGGACCAAAATTACAGTGGCCCCCTTGTTGATTTGGGCGTGACTGGAGACTCCATTCGTAACGGTTAGATGAGTATGATCAAGTATCAAACTTGGAGATTTGGCTCAAATGTAAACCAATTAGTGTCATGTATTAATTGATTACAACGTAATAATCAGTATTTGAATGTTTCTAATATGCTTTCGTATAATTTCCTTTAAGACATTATTGTTGAATATTATATAGGGAATCCCGATATGTTGGTTGTTTTCGTTTTCGTCACTCCTCAAAACCTAGTCGGTGATGTATGGAACGCGAAAAGGGTAACAAACCTGCGTCTCTCTACGCTGCAGCTTTTATTTCACTCGATACATATTATTATTATAATTATGATACAACAATGATGCTGTACAAACTATTCTGTCAGACCTGATGCTATCCATGTCAATATACATCATCCGCTGTTTTGTAACGGAAGAGAAAAAGATAGGGGTTTATGTTTCAACGTCACACCGTTGAAATTGCTGGAATGTACAATAGTTTACGCCTAAATATATGTTACAGGAGCAAAATCAAAACACCAACTCAGATTAATACATATGGACCATATACAATGGACTATAGACCAGATACAACCATAACCCCGCACGTTACTGAGCGTATTCAGGAAACAACACTGAATATATACACTACATACCTTGCATGTACTTTTTCAATGTAGCAGAGATTCCCGCCAAGTGAACTGCACGCTGCACAACATATTTCAATCGCAAATAAATCTATTAACATATCTTTCATCGTAATAGCATAGGGACACTTCTGGTACTTAAAACCTAGCGCTTCTACGTCAATTCTAAGATAGAGCCCATTATTTACCTCTCATAACGATGGCTTTCGCGTCCCCATGTTTGACAGAATTGGTTGAAAATTATGTGCTGTTGATAAGTCCTCGTTAATTCCCACACCCTAAGGGTGAGGCAATATTTAAAGAATTTCTGCTCTGTGTAAACTTCTACGTTAGTGATTTGATTGCTTTCATAAGTCGGCAGATGCTTTCACCGGGTCACACAACCTGCCTCTTCAGTTCGCACGTGAGGGTTAAACGGAAGACCTGACTGCCAGATACCGCAAAGCAGACGATAGCTGATAAGAATGGTTAGAGCGCCCTCTAGTAGATTAAAGAAACACAATAGTGAGTTCAGCTACGTTTAGATCCCTTCGCGGCCATCAGTCTGGCATTTGCCTCAGTTTTAATTAATGTAATATGTTTTCGTTGTTGGTCTTGTCTTTTTCGTCGTGTGGAAGACGATAAAAACGAAATTAATGTGAAAATGTGACCATCTTAGCAATGTTTTCTGGCTTTATTGTGTTTGTTCGAAATTGAAACTATTTTCAACAGGAAATTAAAAATAGAGAACAAAATAGAAACACTGTGTAAAGATTGGGGACAGGGGGGGGGGGGCGGAGGGATTGAACAACAAATCAGTAAGACATAGAATGTGTTTGCCACTTATGAATTGATAATTTAGACAGTTCATTATCATTCACGCTGTGGAAAAACCTTTTCCATTGTAATAGATCTGTATTACGCATCATGTCAAGAGCCAAGAACAATAACGTGATTTCGACTCATAATGACCGACTTTTGAAAACCGCAGTAGTTTATGCTATGTTCAGTTCGTTAATGATGCGTTAAAAATTGCTCAATTGTCCAGCTTACTTTCTGGAAAACACCCACCTGTCATTTCCATAATACGTTCGAAGCTATCATCAAGATAGTCTCGATATCATCACAGAAATCGTGATTTTTTTCTTTAAATTCAGCTGGGTATGCACATATCTTTATTTCTTCATTGATGTGTTGAGTTCGTTGATTCGTATATGCGTGTTATAGGCCTGTGACACCGTATGCCTTCTGAACGTATAGTCCCTTTAACTCATCATCGAATTTCTCTGTTTGGCTAAGGATGAACCCGGTAAGTTGGCAAATCGGGTAAAATACCCTCAAGTCGGAAATTTGACAATGGACTCTCTGTCAGATACGATTATATGACCGTGTGTTTATTTAGGGTCATGTCGATTGATAGGCAGGCGTCATTGACACGTCGGTGATAGGTATAGGCTAAACATTCACCATCGCAACATATAGCGTTATGTGTTAGGCTATATAGCGCCTTGACGATTATTATCCAACTTGTTTGAGTCGTCTGTCACTTCGATCACTCTATCAAATCTAGTAAATTAACAGGTTGGGGATTTATTTCCACTTTGGTTAAAACGTTGCAAAGTATATTGATTTGCGACAGAGATCCTTAAGAGTATAAAAGTTGTATAAGACGGATTGTCAACAGTTACTTTCCAAGACCTTCTGACGTAAACAAACGATAAGAAAAACTATAAAGTAACGGTGAATATGACCAAAGGGTTTATACCATTAACTTATTGACCCGAGACGACGCTATTCATTGACCATCATATACTTCAACGTGAGACGTTGATAACACTGTTAGGTTTTGTCCAAAGAACTAATGTACTTTCGTAAATTAGTTTTTCGCGTGAATCTGTCAGCCTCTCAGTTTCAATATCAATTTTTTTGCATCTGATGTAAGGTGTAGGAAGACCAATGCTGCTTTCACCGATTTGCAGAGGCGGATTTGGGCCCGTTGGTTCTCTTCTGATTTGAGGGGGGGGGGTTACGGTGGGGGGGGGCACTAAAGGTTACCAGCAAACATTATTTTGCTCAAAAGGCAGTCCTTACTTTTTATCGATGTTTTCTTTTGCACCAATATTGCGGTAGTAATTTACTAATTTTCATATTTATACCGATATCTCGTCCGCCCATCCTGCACCGACCCACTCAGTCCGAGAAATTCTAGATCCAACAATGTGGATTAGTCTGGAGTTTGCTGCCAGATCAAACGCATAGGCTCAACTAAGCAGGGAACAATTTAATATGTTATAGTCGCATAAATATAGCAACGATTAGTACGGTACTATGAAAGACGTACCGCATATTGATATACTGATATTGGTATAAGAATACAAAGATGTATATATATATAATGACAGTTTTATGCATACAGCCTCATCCTTCGTGAATTGATTGTACAGAAAGAAAGATACCCTGGTACAGGCGCGTACTGCAATTAATATGGAACGCCAAAATGACCGTATACAATGATGAAAAGATAGGCCTATAACAGTACACGATAATAATGTAAATATACACGATAGTGTACGTATAAATTATTGTAATATCTTCATGGTCTTTTTGGCGTTCCATACCGCAAGGCGAATAGGCTGCTCGTACGCAAGTTACAAATTATAATCCATCTCATGCCTTAACCAATCAGGAAGCTTGATCGATACCTTCGGCCGTACTTTGCACCAATCAGACGCTCAAGCAAACAACCAACATTTCTACTTTCAAAATCGTTATGATCTAACCATACTATGTACTAATTTGATGATGTAAAAGTTTGAGCTTAAATTAACCGTATTTGTCAGAAATAACCAGTAAAGGATGTATTCAGTTTTGATGTTCTTACGCACAATCCAACCTTTGAGAAGATAAAAAAAAGTTGTATTAAAGTCCGTCATTTACTATCAACTAAACACAACGGTTCCCATCATGGAGTGCACGTATATAGGCTAAATGCATGTGACCTATTAGGATTTTTTTTTATGTGTTCCTTTGCATACAAACATATCATTCACTTTTGTCAAAACATCTGGTTATACTCAAAACAACTTTAAACAAGTCTACATATAAAGGTGTTCCTATATGATCAGTTTACTTGAAATCGAGATGGATTTGATGTATCAGAGTATTCTCAATATGAAAAGTTTAAAATTTTCAAAACTATTTATCAGGAATAATCTAAGTGTCAGCAATAAAAAGAATCTCATCTTAGCTTAGATTAATTACGTACTTATTGTCACTAACAGGCAGAATCCATCAAACCGTTAACATCGATCGTAGTCACCTGTGATATCCAGTTAAAGCCGCCCAAACATCTAATCAGTTTATTCCGTTAAACTGTCACCGATTTTAATTAAACACATAAAAATCCATCATTCACCGGTACGTCGAGAAAACTCTTCCCTTCAGTATCGCAGTGATTTTTTTCTTCTTTTTTTTTTTCTCTTTGGCGTTTTTAACTCGAAGCATTTCTCATAAACTCTATCAGCACATATGTTTACGATGTGCTACAAGCTTGCGTTTATTTTCATATCACAGATAATCTTTTTTTATGGTATCGTTTAAAATGTTGTAAAAAATTTATTTGATATTCAAGATATTTCAGGTTGAATTGTAAAAGCCAGCTAGCTGACAGCCGTATGCCAGGTATTGTTTAAAGGGGTGGTGCAGACAACTTGGTAACTATATGTATACAGATAAATAGAAATATAAACTCAATATGTATAAGCAAACGGTACGAAGACCCGTATACATATATGTATATACACACACCTTGGCATTATCGTTACAGTGGAGTGTATAGCTGTATAATTGCACGTCCATTGCACGTCCATACATGGGGAAGGGTGGGGTGGAAGGAGGGGGCTGGAGGTTACGATATGACAGTCTTCTTGTGACAACAAATTAGCTCTTATAACGCTAATTAAGAAAGTGAGAACATTATTATTAAACGTGATTATTTTTAAACTATAGGTATATAGCGATCTGAGTATGTAATATTTGGTTTAGCCTGTAAATACAACATTATGGTAATTAAGAGAACTACATGGAGAAGACACAATATGGCAAGATAATAAAATACTTTTCTACATATAAGCATATTATTCCACATAAAAACGTATTTTGTTTTGTAAATAAATGATTTTGTTTTGATAATAGTTTGAGCATAGACTAAAGCATAATGCCATAGAGCATGTATAGGCCTATACAGGCTATACATGACAGTACATTTACCTTCAGTATGTATGTTAATTTATGCTCCATGCATGTATCGACTCATAAAAATAACAATTGACAGAATATATACACGCAACGGAATGTTCATCTATTTCCAAGGCAATAAATTTTATATCAGTGTAGACTCACTTCAAGCTACAAACTTAAGTCATTAAATTACCGTAACTTATAACTATTTGTATATATACTTAGGAAGTGGATGTTAGCTGGAAATGCATTCTATATGTTAGTACCGAGTTTATGTATGCAGGAAAAATACGAAATAGAGGCATGGCGAGTGAGCAATATGTAAAATTTATCAGTATATATCTTGATCAGGCCAATAGCCAGGTCGTGGCACAGGGGAGCGTTCTCCCCTTCCACCGTGCGACTACTGGATCCCCCCCCCCCTAGCTTGCATCTTAGCCACCATCATGTCTATAAAGTACTTCACAAGTAACAGTACACGAGAATTGTGCCCCTCCTTAAATTGTTGGTGCCCTCCTTAAATGATTGGTGCCCCTCTTAAATTGTTGATGCCCTCTTTAATTATCGGTGCCGCTTTTATATAATGTTGGTGCCCTCCTCAAAGTTTTGGTGCCCCTTTAATCGTTGGTGCCCCTCCTTAAGTTGTTGATGCTCCTCTTTAAATTGTTGGTGCCCTCTTTAATTATCGGTGCCGCTCTTAATGTTGGTGCCCTCCTTAAAGTTTTGGTGCCCCTTTTAATCGTTGGTGCCCCTCCTTAAGTTGTTGATGCTCCTCTTTAAATTGTTGGTGCCCTCCTCTAATTAAATTATAGTGTTTTATAACAAAATTGTTTTGTTACTTTCTTTACTTCTTTCTTCGTTTTTTATTGGGGGGGTGGGTGGAGGGGGACGGGAGGGTTATCATTAAATAATGATACGTCTCCATAATTGACCTAGGAACTAGATAAGTAATATGAAAGTGATAAAATACTTCCAAAGGACTAAATAGGCGAAGACCCCCCCCCCAACCAACCAACCAACCCCCCCTCTCCCAATGAGGTCCGGTCAGAGTCTGAACCAGTTAACACAAGGACGAAAGTAAAGCGTATAACCTTCGACATGATTGGAAGAACCGTTTGATCTCTTGCATGCATTCAACAATGGTCAAAACTTGATAATGTTCTATACAATGTTATCTGAAATGTTCTGAAATTTAAAATGTGGCAAGGTATCTTTATAGCTTATTGGAGTTCTGTCTTTATCTTTATTTCTTCATCATCCTGTACGAAATGACGGAGAGTTAATTTATTTTAAGGAATAATAGTACAGTACCCTCCATGTAATTTATATAGTCGAAAATATTACGTTTCGTTCTCTGTTCTTGTTTCTTTTGTTTTACTTTAATTAGGTTAATTAACTTTTGGATTTGGAATGACATAATTTCATCCTTGGATTGGAACCTGTTATAAAGCAGGGGAATTTCCTCTGCGTGCAGATTTGTTTTTTTTTCATTTAATTTTTTACGGCATACACATATATCTCAGTTTTGTTAATTAAGCTGGTTAGGTCGTTTCAAAGGAACTGAAGCAATAATAATAAAAAAAATAGTAAATGGACGACTTTCATAACATCTTCTTCCTTTTAAAATTAATAAAGGCAAGTTTATAAACTAGGAACACTATTACAATACTTAAACTTCCACATTTATTCACTCCCTGTCACCCCCCCCCGGGCCCCCTCCCTTGCCCTACGTAATCCCCCAACTCTGTAAATATACCCACCGGCATCATTTGGTCTTGAGAGTCAGTCATTCTTGTTATACTCTTCTACTGATTTATGGATATTCTCTCAGTTCTACGACTGACTACAACAATAAATTTGGTTCCATCCAAGTCAAGTGTGGTGTACCTTTAAATCGGCCACAACCATAAACTTACAATAATTCCCGAATTTGTTTTCGGATCTTTCCCGCTATTCCCCGCAATCCCGGACCCATCACGGTGGCATATGACTTGTGACGTCAATCAAAATAGCGGGAACAACCGAATTAAACTGTCTGTGTGGGTTTCTGATTACCGTTATGAATATTCGAGCCATTAAAATAGATTTCTTACATCCAGTTACCGCCAGCACTCGGAAAATTAGCTATAACTGTCAAACGCACTCTTATCGTAGGGACGACAAGTTTTGACTGTCTAAGAAAAACATAGCGCCCTCGTAAAATTTGTCACGTCGTAACCCTTTGAAGTAGTACCGCTCGCAGGTAGCACCTGAATATAAACCACGACCTTTTATCGCGTATACCACTTGGAGCAATTACAATTCTCGCTCAGGTTTATGAGCTCATATTTTGAGTTATTTTTTCATAAGTCGGGAATATGGACGTTTGGAGATGATTTTTAGGGACGTAAGAGTTTTGTCGTGGAGTTCGAATTGTTTATTTTAAGCTGTCTCGTAAATGAGAGGCACACGGGACCCTTTATACTATTGGCTGATGGATATACAGGAAAGTATAGACAATTGTAAACCCGAGTCAGTTTATGACAGCGTGGATACATAACATTGTCATCCCAACGGGCAAGTATTACCGGTCCTGCCTGGATCATAAATTGCTCGCGTAACGAAGTAGCCCGTGCATGACTTTTAGGGTTCAAGTCTTTCGTACACTTGAAAGTCACAAACACACGCGCGGGTGGGTCACTTGTTCGCAAACTTTCTTGTTGCGTTGACCGCGCTTTGTATTTTGGGTGTGTTTTTACTTTTTCTTTTTCGACGGCTTCGCGTGTGAGGAACAAATTAATATTAAAGATATTTTGCAAGACGGTTTTGTGGCGTAGGCTACTATTTAAGTTTTGTTAAGTGAACATGGGAAAGTCCTAAAGACCTTATTCAGGTCTACTATACATATGGTAAATTCAAATGATATATCATTATATAATATAGTCCAGATGAATGGTGTTGTCGTCTGAATAAATTATGGAATAAAATCGTGACTACTGAATATATTACAACGCACGCATTTGCGTCACGAGAAATATTACACATAGGTGATTTGGCTTCAAACGTGTTCGTAATATTGTTCATCCACACGGGAAGTGTCATGGTAATATTTCCATGGTTATCCAGTTAACTTTTATAAAATAGTACCTTTTATGTCACGAGGGGTATAATATTCCGTGTACAAAGCATCTCATAACTTGATGGCATGAATCGAAAGCTACTGTATCTATGCGAACTAATCAATCAATGCAATACCGTAGGAATAATTATGAACGAAATTATATTTTATACGACAATAGTTATGTGTATATATTTGGCAGATTTAAGTAAAACAATATTCTAACAATATCTATAATATAAGTTGAACTTGGATTTCAAATGCAAAGTTGTTGTTTTTGTGCCTCCTCTGTGAACGTTATATATACCAGAAAGTACAAAGTCTATGAAAGGCGTCCTCATTCCCGTATTCAACTCGCGTCTCACTCCTTGCCTTTGTTCGGTTTAAAACTGCAATGACGTCACGGGTGCTTGGCAGACATTACTCCAGGTGCAAAGACATATGTCACCCGACCCTCGTGTCACCCACTACGATTTAATCGCCCACCAAAGTAGCTTGTTTATGCGTTATTCCTACTAAGGCCAAACACCTTGTCTCTGTTTTCCAAGGGCCCCGCCTTCGCCCCCAATCAATCTCTTTATGCTAATAAAGTATGTTTATTTCGCCTTGTTTTCCGGGTCTCACCTGCGGGGAAAATATAAGAGAATAATATCGGAGGCATTAACTTACCGTTTGTTGTTACAACCATCTTGCGGGGCCGTTTTGTTTATGGGCATTTTGAAGTGTTATAGATACGTAAATTGGCAGGGAACATATGGTGTTATTTCTTTTGGAAAGAAAAATGGATTTTTGTTTGCTTCAAAAGTCTCAAATGAAATTTTTATTATGAACAGAACAGGGAGAAAAATGTTTGAAACGCGAATATTATTCAAGAAGCTTCTGGCGCATAAAATAGGCCTCCCCGTTAAATATGACAATGGTATATATAGGTTTGTTCTCAGGTAGTGCAGGAATACAGCTATAGGTGCTTTAGAAAGCTTTCAGCATGCGTGTTCAAATTTCGTGGCCAGTGCTGATTAGTAATTAATTACATCATTATTTCCAAAACAAAGTCATGTTAACATAAAAATATAAAATGAACAAACGCGTCACAAAGTACTCCTTCTCATACCTTGAAACGGTACCTTGACGTAACGGTACATACAGAGAGTGTACTCGGGTTCTGAACATCAGATTACTGTAGTGCAGAAACTTATAGGAAAGCGAAGAAGTTCTTTCTTCTCCCCGTGGGTTTATGTATCTGTTATGATATTAATATGTGTAAAAGTAAGTTGGCCTGACGTTTCGATCATAGCAGGATCTTCTTCAAAGGCTCAATGACAAGGATTCAAAGGCTAAATGACAAGGATTAGCAGTTTGCTAACAGTTTTATTTTATTATGATATTAATTTAGCAAAGAACACTTGCAATATTTGTACGACATCATCAGTATAGAAGTCCCCTTGGGTGTGAGCATACGTACAACTTCAAAGACTTAAAGTGAACGTATTTGTACCAGTAAGCGGTACAAAGTCATGCGGCCGAGTACAGGTGTACGATACTATAAACAAGTCTACAACACTAACGAACAATGTATGTTATGCTCCAGTGTTTTTGTGTGGTCGGAGAGGTTGACGTTACTTTGCAGACGAAACCAACTCTGTGACATTAAGGGCACTAGGGCAAGAGGGTTAATGGGATCGGGGCAGGGAGAGGGGGGAGGGGAGGGGGAGGGAAAGTCAACAATGTTGCCCAAATTATGCTAGAAAGTCAGAAAATGGTCAGCCATGCTCAATTTTCAACAAGCATTTCTACTGGCATGTTAAAAACAATGATCCAATCCGAGGCATTTAATTGTCTATATGATAATCCTCAATAATTTGGAGAATCTAGCCTCTATAGGAAAAAATTTTGTTTTTTTGTTTTTTGCAGCTTCTAAAATCTGGAGCTTATACTAATGATGACCTTAAGCTTAGGATAGGTTTCAGAATTTTTGGAAAGGCGAAAGACATAATGATACCGAAATCATGTATTTGTGATGTGATAGGCAACCACCTTTAAACATAATCAAACTTCAACGCGATACATGTATGTTAATAAATCGTAGTGCTTTTCCTGATTCCCTCTCAGTACCACGAACTGAGCATGAGGTGGAGAGAGAGAGAGAG
>KN882216.1:273743-290094 GCA_000934455.1 Apostichopus parvimensis
CGCGTTATGATAGACCATATATAGTATATATATAGATACATTAGTGTGAGAAGAAAAATGGAAACGTCAAAAATGGAGTTGTCGGTGTAAGGGGTAGGGTGAGGCGCACGTCCCCTCCGTAATCCTCGATCTGTCAGTGGCTACCCTGTGTATATCATAGGGATCAGCGCAGTAATTATGACTGTTCCTCTTTCTCTTCCCGGTGTCTTGGTGTTTATCTTCTATACTCCCTCCTTTTCTCCTTTTTCTCTCTTTCTTCTTTTTCTTTTCCTTTCCTTCCTCTCCTCCTTTTCTTTTTTTCCCCTCTTTTCCCCTTTTTTCTTCTCTTTTTTTTCTCTCCTCGTTTCCTTACCCGGGGGGCGCGCGCCCCCAACGCCCCCCCCTGGATACGCACCTGTATTGGAATGTGGACTTTTTAAACTTAGATTAACTTTTTTTTTGCATTTCAATGAATATCCATCCATACTAGTTTGCATGTCTCTCTCTTTACGAGAAGAAAACGTTCATGTCAATGGACACCATATATAGTTTTGAACAACAATCGATATTGTTGGTAAAAATGAGAAAAAGAACACAACAGTAAAGTTTCCATATAGGTGCATTTTGAGTTTAACCTATAACGCAATAAGAGCACGTGATGTGAACTGTAGTTAGTTTCATACATCTGAAATAACCTTATAAATCGAAACAACTTAAACAAGATATTTGATCCAATTGTCAATACACACCACATAAAGTACAGTGTTTTCAATCGCCATTTTGGGAGTTGTATCTTTCGTTTTATTTTTTTATTTTTTTATGTACGATGGAAACAATTATTGTTTGGATGTAATTATAACATCATCGGCAGTTTTATATTATGAGAATATGTGTTTATACTAGAAATTGATTTGTTGGCGATTTAATTAGGATTCTTAATAAATTATTCTGCAGATAACTGTCGCCAACCATCCTTGCTCCTGGAGTGAGAACTTAGAAAAAGTGAGCTAATGGGTGAGAATATAACAATAATATGATCATAGCAGACGTCTAGTGATCCCTTGCTCGTATTGTAGCAGAACTACTACCTGTACTCACACTCGGACTTGTGGATTTCTACTAGTACTCGGAGCATTTTGAATAATAATAATAAAAATAATATAGAAACTATTGCGAGATTACGTACTCTGTACTCGTACTTACAGTCTTGTACTCGTATACGTGCTCATACCAGGGAGCTGTTATAGAGTAGCAGCTTCCTGCTCATACTAAGGAAATTCTACTTGTACTCGCGCTGTTGTCCTCTATACTATATAAGTCTGGACCATAGTATGCAGCAGGGGTTCTCATTAAAGTTTCTTTACAGGGGCATTGAAGAAAAACATTGGTTGGAACAAAGGGTCAGCTCACTATACCCATAGATTGAGGAATGTTAAGGGCATATAGGATGGTAGGGTCACTAGGATGATCAGGCCTGAGGCCATAAGGGTTCACATACCCAGATGAGGGCAAGATTGAGCTGAACGACGTTTTTACTTCACGGGCCAGGTTGAAATATTTCGCCGGCTGAATTTAGGCCAAACGGGTCGAGTATTGAGGATTCCTGGTAGACTGCATTTCCAGACATGTTTATAAAAGACATACTCATGCCACCAGATTCAGGCCGAGGAACTTTATTACACTGAAATCAATTTTAAAGATTAATTGATGATAAGCGACTTACGTTTATGATCTGTGTTAATTTGTTAACCGTTAAAATGGGAGGTAACATTGGACACAATTATATAGCAATCTCTCGGTTATGGAAGTTTAGGTTAAGGGACTGGTTTTGGGGGTGTGGATGAGGATATATTCCATTTTGACGAGGTATATAGTAACCACCAAGGGGCTGAGGGTGGCTGAAGGGGCCTAGGGATGTCATGAGAGGTGTCAGACCAACCCCCGAATTTTCCCAAGTCCGTTTATTTCTAAAATTGTCTTTCTTCAGTTACTTTTAATTTCTTTCAAATCATTCGATGGCTCTTCATGTGGGGTCTATTAATTTTTGCTGAAAAAAAGGTCAAACGAAACCAAAAATTGAAATTGTGAAAAAAAAGACTGAGAAGACTATTCAATGTTTGGTCATATCTGTACATTTCATTTTATTTCTCTCATATCAATTTTATTTACAAAATCTATAAAATATCTGTGAAAAATATTACATTTTGACACCTTCGTTTTGTGCTTATAAGATATAAATAATGGGACGTGTGTCGACACATCCTCGTCAAACCCTTTGGTAATATTACGTAACCAACTAACCCTTTGACCCTTGACTCCCTCCACGCAGATTCTCCCATATATATATTATATACATATATATATCTGCACAGGGAGTGAAATTTGTTTAAGAAATATTATTCAGATTCAACCCATTACACAAATAGGGAAATCTATCGTTATTTAATCACTTAATTTTTCTTTCCGTCCATGGAGTTATCATTTAAACAATAAATGGTATAATTTGAATACGTCAAAAACTTCATCTGAAATTGTCCAGTTAAAAGTTTTTGATTTCACTGCAATTAACTTAGTAAAAGTGTGCCCCCCCCCCTCCCCTCCATGAATCCACTCAACTCAGTATCGCCCTTAACTGGACCAGATATTGACCAGATGCTATAGATATCCTAATATGCATTACGAAGCATATTTGGTAGTTTCGGAATAATTACTGCTATGGGTGATTTTCTTCAGTCTCGAAAAACCATAACTTCACAATGTTGCCATTGTGACTAGGTTATGCAAGGAAATCTTTCTACGGACGTTGGCTATACCATATCAAGGCATGTTTCTTTTCTATTTTACGTTATTTATTTATTTTCTCGTTTTACACTGTCTCCTTGTTAATTACACATAAGTGTAAACCGTACGTAGTTAACAATCATGGCTCTTATCTACTACGGTACTTCATGAAACACCACGGTTTTAAAGAACCAAAGTGGCTCATTTTGACATTGGGAGGATTACATACATATGGATTTATCCCCGGATTCTATGAATAAACCTCTGACAATTAAATATTTGTAACAAGGCAGAACACCACTGATTATCGCTAGTTATAAGATATAAATATGCACGAGAATTTCAATACACTATACACAATATCAAGGCACTGTATGAAACAGAGTAAGTTAGACGCCAAAAAAAAAAACACATACCAGAATCGATCAACAGTTAACAAGCTATCCCAGCCTCTTTGTAATAGCTTAAAAATTAAGTTTGAATGAAATCATGTTGAAATGTTTAAATTTTAATCTCATACTTTTCTACCTTTTGAGATTTCGAAAGTTGGCACTCGTTAGGAAATCAACCTGGCATAACTTATTATTTTTTACATCATGCTTGAAAAGGTAATTTTAGGCTGACAACTGAAATTAATGAAAAAAGATAACACAATTTTGAAACTTTGGCATACTTAGTAGTCGGTGTTGTCACAGTAGAGATATCGGCGTAATCTTGTAGCCTATATTATATTTGTATTCACTGCATATATAATTGTAATGTTTTTTAACCAAAATGGCTGAAACTGTACCATAATAATATATGGCATATTACTAATAAATATGACGTGAAATATGTTTGTTGCTTTCCAGCTGGTTTTGTCATCAGTCAAGTACACACAATGTTCTTATCAACTGTGAAGTGATTATTGGTAACATCACCAAAGATTTACGCCTGCGCATAACAACCCCCCCCCCCCCCCCCCCCTTGATTGAATTTATACTTCGCTATGGAAGACACTTAACTCGAAAGAGGTTGATATATTTTGTGGAAGTTTGTGCCTAAGTTTTATACCTGACTATATTTAATAGACAATTAACATCCAAGAAAGGATTTTTTTTATTGCTTTGGAACAATACGTAACATTGACACATAAAAAATGACATAAATAGAGCGAAAAGAGAGAGAAAACACCTTGCCTTTTTTCTCGCATTTGTCGAAGACGGTTCAAGTGTCAGCTAGAGTTTTCTAGGCAGTATATACGTCCATCGATCGACGCTTATCTACAAAATGTTATTGCTTTAAAGACAAGTACTGTTTCTCTGGACGCGTCACTTAACTTTTTATTGCCGGGTTCATGTCACGAAAAAGTGATTGTAAACAAGAGAAGATTGGAAATTATTTCACGTCTTGACAGCAAGATACCAAACTTTTAAGAGAAAAGCTACTTAAGCTCTTTTGAGTGGCAGATTGGAGTGATAAGCCCACCCATATTGTATACAGAGGGAGAAAGCGTTCCCCTTTTTTCTCTTCTTTCACAACACACTAGTAGATCTAGTTTTGACGAAACACATCCACCCACCCTTCAGACGGCTAGTTCGCGACCGTGGTCAAAGTCTCTTATTACACTCGAAATGTATTGATATAATATTACTTTAACATATACACACGCACCTGGAATATATGCTTTCCAGAACAGCTTGGCAATAGCATTGACACATTCAAGGAGTAGGCATACTATATCATATACATATCGATAAAAAGATTTCATTTTCTTTCTCAAAATAGGACCAAAATGTGTTGTCATGGTAACAGGGATTGCTTGCGTGGTCACGTGGTAACGTATGGTGTCACAGGTACGCTTGTGAGCAGGTGGATTAATCCTCGATGGGGGAATTTTGTAATGGTCCCCTGTCCGATCGAAGAGTTCAGAAACGGGGCCACTGACGATTCTTTGTTGACTGGAACATCCCGGGTTCTATGAATATTCATATCCTCTGATTCTCAATCAATTCCCATCGAATGATATGGCCATCATACATGAATAATCATCAAGTACATCTTGGTGAATCCTTCAATGGCTAAACAACATTGGATGAAGCGGGTGAGTCGCGAGGGGGAAAAATGGCGGATAGAAGTTGATCTGTGGACACATCTGAGACTGTGCTAGGAGGGGATCAGGGTAAGCAGCAGGGAGGGGCTGGTAGGGATTATCCCGGAAGAGGACTTTGACGGCAACTTTCTTGGCTGGTGAAGGAGACATCATCTCGGCAGCCATTTGCTTCCTTTTCGTCTTGTATCTCCGATTCTGGAACCATATTTTGATTTGTTGTTCAGTGAGTTTGAGAGCAGCGGCGAGATCTCCCCTCTCTGGACCAGAGAGATACCGCTGATGCCTAAACCGCCTCTCCAGTTCGTAAACTTGTGCGTGGGAGAAAGCTGCCCGTGAGCGCTTTTTCCGCGGCGCGTTCGAACCGCTCGTGGATGAGGAAGAGGAGGAGAGTGACTCCGTTTTTGAGAGCGAGTCACTATTCTGGTCAGAAGTACTCTGTACGCTGTGTGGTCGCGAGGGTGGTTTGGAATCAGTTGAGTCACACTGTCCTGTGAACAGAAAGAAATATAAGAGCAATAAGTCAACGTTTTTACTCATTAAGGAAATTTGTTTAGACAGGGAAGATAGCAATGCGGTCGGGAGTGGTATTACCAAATGGAGTGGTTCAGAGAAAAGATATTTCAAACTCCGCGGGTGGAAAAAAAACCCACTCATTTATACGACGGGGTATAGAGTATAAAAGAATCAAAACACGAAAGAGTGAATGACCTAATGTTGTCCTGACGAAGATATGTTTATTATGATCGCCGTAAAAGTCAGTATCGCGTTTTTCGACCTTGCCTTGTTTTCACGGTCGTAAACCAAGAGTTTATAGTTTATCTGTATGTGGTTTGTTGTAAAACATAACATCCTTAGCGAAACCATATCATGTTGAGTGTAAAAGTTGTTTATTTTTACGATTAAAACGTTTTGAAAAGATTTTTTTTTATTTTAATCGAGGACACTTATATATGCAAAGTATTAGTGTTCAATGTTGTTTCTATTTAAGTTATGACTATACTATAACCTTCGTATATAAATACGTGGTGGGTGTCTCCCTTGATTGCCAACAATGTTAAAATTTATATTGATTCTAAGAAGAAGAAAAAAAAGTTTTCCAACTTGTTAAATTTTTTATCAACCCAAATGGAAATGAAAAGGGAATTTCTTAGATCTTCTTTGTAAAGATACATTAATGTTAATTCTTAAGAAATCAGTTGCATAAATTGCGTAACGATAAGTTACGATGTGTTTAACGATGTGTTTTACTCAAGTTGGTATTTTTATATCGCCTCGATGGGCAATCAGAAGGCTGCTACTTAATTAGCTTAATGACTCAAGTGTGACAGTAACGTAAATGAGGGCGTGGGAAAAAAGACTGACTTTCTCCATGAAACCGGCAAAATGGAGTGGAAGGGGTGAAGGGTGTGTGCTGGTGGAGAGGGAGGGGGGGGGAGGTGGAGAGAGAGAATGTTATCGAAACTGGAAAATGACAGCAGTGAGTGTTAACTCCCCCCCCCCCCCCCCACCCCCTTACGCCCCCACCTCGATCTCATGCTCACTTTCCATATAATAACTAAATAATAACATCCGGTTATGTCATCACTTGTCGGTGAACAACTGCCGGTATGTGCTATCTTACATATAAGGAGAACTTCAAGTCTTTCTACACGATGAAGGAGCATGAATGCTTGTACTGTAATACTACAGAGAGGACATGCTTACATCAACATTCAAGAATCACAAACATGCAGCAAGATTTCACATCTCCGGGTTATATATTACCTCCTTCCTCTATCCGTCATATATTCTCACTCGAGAAACGCCATGAAAATAGCGATTTTTAAGAATAACAGATCGCCTAAAGATGTTGTACCCTATTCCTTGTGAATCAAAAGAATGATTTATGAAGACCCTCTCTCACTGGAAGAGGTTACAGGGGTTTAGTGGCTGCACTTGGCCGTTTCGCTTTTAGCAAAAACACACCAAAGTGAGGAGGATGACAGTCCGACAACAAACATATTCAATTAAATTTATTTCCTTGTTTGAGCAGAGAAAAAGTTTATCTACGATTAATTTGAAGCTTGGGTAATACTTTCAAGCTCTTCTTAAAGAGGATTCTTTTGTTTCCGTTTAAGGTTGGTTGGAAAAGCTTTGTTTAACTAAGACTGTAAAGTGTGATAAATGCAAATGATTAATAGACTTGACCCAAAGAGATAATCAAAGAAGATTCATCGTCTTGTTGAGACGGCAAAAATAATAGCCATTTATCCCTGAGAAAACATGAGGAATAAAGTTGGGGGGAGAGGCAGGAGAGATGAAGAAAAGATTGGCATGGTGTAATTCCTTTGTCTTATTAGAATGAGATGACTTCATGCGTACAAAACAAAAGTGACAGTTATTGTTCAATTAAAAAAATCTTAAATTAATTACTCAATTAGTTACATATACAAACAATTTAGTACCGAGAACAGCGCAGAGCATGCGCACAATGGCGCTCTATAAAAAAAATTAAGAAGCAAACGATTCTTTGTTTTAGTAATCATCCGTGACAAATTTTAATCCAGTTGAAATATTCGAGTCACAAATTGGCGCAAAATTGACCTTGAAATAAAGTTTAGGGTTTGTTTTTAAGTTCTTACTTACTTCATGTATTGCTGACTACGGTATGCTCAATTCTTTATCATTTTAGAATGAGTAACTATAGAACTAAACAACTAAATAGATTTGAAAAATACATTGCTGACATAACAGAACTATGATTTCATATCCAATTATTTTTCTGTTTTCTCGTCTCTCGTTCCTGCATGTCAAATATCAAAATAATTAAACTCACTATTTAAGGGCATACGTGCGTAAAACGTTAATCTAAGAAATATACCTTTAATCTCTAGTGTTTCAATGTCGGAGTCGCCAGAAAATTTGGAAATTTTACTGTAAGTTTCAAACACTTTACTTTTACACAACTATTCTTCAAATAAATCAGAATATGCAGGCTTAATTTTTCATTTGCATTTAAGAAAGTAAATAATGACAAGAATTACTTAATCGAGAAGGAGATATCACTGAACCTTGTCATGTAATATAATTTTGTTTATTAAAAATTTCGAAATGAAGGCACTTTAAGTCAAATTTGATAAAAGAAATTGTGCTAATATGTCTTTTAGAAAGACTTGTTTTTAGATTTCCGTAAACAAACTGTATGTTTACTGTGATTTAAACAGACGCACCTACACTTAATTCAAGGAGGTTGTTCTCTTACTATACGAAAACAATATTAATTTAGATTAAATTCGTCATTTTCATACTTTGCTTGGTTTGCTTGTTGTTGTTTTTGCTTTTTCACAAAACTTCATTTTTTTTCTCGTGTCTTTAAATATTTATACTGAACTAAATTGTTTAAAGATTTAAAATATCATATAAACATCATTTGAAAAAAAGTGGATGAATTGAAATTTTAGTAATTGAAGTAAACTGACCCCCCCCCCCCCATTTACAATTTTCATTTAAGTTTTGACAATGTGGAATCATATATTATACTCCTGATCAATGTTATGATAGAAACAGTATCACCTTGTTACAGTTAAGGCGGTTATGCCTACTTGTAGGTACGGTTGTTTTCATTACTCAAATTTCATTGTTTTCTGTTGCACATTATTTATAATGTGTAAAAGTAAGTTGGCCTTTATTTATAATTGTTATGTTCTTTTTTACCGTTTGTATAACCCACCAAAATATTCTTGAACTTGTCTTACTTTTTTCATTTCTCTCTCTATAAGGTTATTATAGACAATGGGCACAATCGGAGACAATGGATTTCACAAATCTACAGGTTTCATTCGTATACCTACATTCGTTCAATGCACTATATTTCTTGGAAGAAACCCATTGTTATAATATTGTTATAATATTATAGACTCATCTCACGGGAATGAATCTCTGTAAAGGGTGACCGTACTATATACTACTAACTACTCACGCGCGTGACTCATTTCTATGTCAAAAAGTGACCCTACATCGGTCAACAGACGCCCATCCTACACCTGTGGTTAAGGTACTGACATCTTTTCGCCACGGGTAGGTCAAGTTGAGGAATAGTATCTACACACAGCAACCTGCTGTTGCAATAGTCTATAGCAAGCTATATCTACCATCGTTATTATAGTGTGACAATAAATGTATATTCACACGGACCAATGTAAACCCGAAGCAGATAATACAAAAATTGTATGCGCTGTTTCAATACTCATAGATTGACATGTTCAAACCATATTGATTCCTTTAGGTCAGTAATTTGTAATCAGTCTAAAAATATAAATCTGATAACATATTTGTGGTAAATACGTAGCTTAATATTTGAAATTAAAATATAGTATGTATTTATCAACAAAGTGGGGGAATGCAAACTAGATCAGTTTAACAATTTACCAATTTACCACAATAAATTGTGTTATAACTTCATTGTTATTAATATTGTTGTTATATACCTTCATACTTGTTTTTCTTTCCGATGGCAAACATAAATCAGATTCAATTAAAACGGAGTAATTTGAACAATGAAGAGATTGTCTAATATGACAATAGGAAATATTATAAATACATGCAATGAGTTACATAGTAACCATGCAATCAATTTCAAAGTGATGATTAATTAATGGGCTAGTCTGTAGATAAACCTTGGAATACAGTAAACTTACAAAGCCTAACTGTCTATTTTTATAAGCACGAAATCAGTTTATGGTAGAGTTATCCTTCATTTTGTTTTTTACTATTTGCTTATCCAGTGTTCAATAAAATTGTGCTTAGTTCTTTCCGGAATATAGGACAAAAAAAATGAAACATCTATAATTCTATATAACTACTGACTAAACAATGATTTATGCTCCGTCGTTCATTGACTATGTAGTGAAGTATAATAATCTAATTGATGTACAAAAATATATATCAAAACTTAACAATTATTCGCAAGTTACAGATACGGAGTATATTTTTTCAAATAAAATTCATATATTGTATTCTCATTAATCATTGATCAAGTAAGTATTGTTTATATTGTAAGCGAAATGTATTGTGACATTGTGTAAGCGAATTCATCAGTTTTTAGTTTATAAGTATACCGTAATGAACGGTAAAGGTTTGCCTCATTCATGTATTTATTGGTCAGGGGGAATTATTCCCTAACAACTTTACATTTATGGACTAAGTAAGCATTATCATGTATCTTCTACTTTGTATAGAAACCGATTTCAAAAAGTTTGAAATATTACGTGTTGAAACTAAACATTATTTTACACAGAGTTTGGATTATTCCATCCATGAAGCTATACAGTGAACCCATTTCGTAACTTAAAGTCGCATTATTTTCTTATTTTGTTTTGTTTAATCACGCTAATTTGATTTCATTTTCTTTTTTAGTTTTTCTATTGTTCTTTTTGAAATATTAGTAAATTCAAAGAAATACCATAAACTAAAGGCTCTACGTGTTCATGCGCAAGATAAAATTCCTCTGTAAAGCTATATGAATAACATCATGTTTAATAAGTAATATAATCTGCTGTTATAACAGAAACTGTTTTGCTGGTACAACAGAAAACTGTTTTTTATGTTAAATGTCATTTTACGTTACTTACGTTATTTAATGCTAGGAGAGCATTTTACAAAGCAATTAAAAAATCAAGCCCTCGCGTTTGCATAGTAGTACAGCAAAGGCATTGAATGGAAGAAGTAAATTTCTCACATAACTATAGACTTCCAAAAAAATATTTATATATATGTAAGCGTCTACAAAAATTATCATGAAATTTATCTTAAACTGGCAGTGGTTCCAACATTTCTAGTATTTTTATATTAGTATTGTTTCAATTTATATAGTTCCAATGGATTGTCATCCTCAATAATGCAATTATCTGTAGAATATTTGCCTTTTATACAAAAGTTATTGTTTAATTAAAACACTGAATACCCAGTACATATCAATTATTGGTCTCATAACTCATTATTATTGTTGTTTAATAATTTAGACTGCATGAGACGTATTAGGTACACAAATCCTTGTATTCAAATAATTTCTTATTTTAAGTTCAAAGTTACTGCAATAATTTTTTTCATTCTTGGATCAATCTTTCTATAACATGATGGATTAACACTTATTCGTGTTTTGCAGGTGAGTCTATGGAAATATTAAACATGCTTTTATATATTCAGGGCTATCACAGGCATAAATCAGAAGAAGAATTATGAATCTACAAATTAAGGCTAAATGAAATGATGACCCAATATTGAATCCTGATAAAAGGTTATAACAGAAATTTCTCGAATATGCATGAAGGCTTTGTACCGGTGATGAGTATCAAAAGTAGAAAATTAATTTCTCGAGATTTGCATAATTCTTTCCACTAATCCGTTACTATTTATCTTTATCGAAAGTCCCGTAATCGAAGCTAATTTGATATATTTAGGCAATTATGAACTATGGAACATATAGGACAATATATATGATGACTTGGTTACTTCCCATTTTCGCGTCGGATTTTATCAAATACTATGCAATCATTATGAATTTCTTGCGCGACATATCAAGTTATTGTTATTTTCTATCAAGTTGAAGATATTTACGAGGAATTATCTATGTTGATACTGACTCAGAATTTATCACATCCCGGTTCTTAACATTTCGACGGTGTATATATAGGGCCTACCGTTGAGGCCAAATTCATGGTATATACAACGCATTTGTCATAACCACATTTACGTCTTCGACGGAATAATTGAAATTTCAGGTTTTTTTTGGATAAGTTACATTCTTCTTACCTTTTAGCACAGGCGATGAGGGCGCAGATCCACGTGACACCATGTCAAGTGTTTCCTTGGCGTCTCTTTCTAATTTCTCCGTCATCTTCCAGCAACTCGTCAAAATATCGTGATTATCAACCCCGGATGCAGAGAGAGCAACTTCTTCTCTACCGACATCGTCCGTTGAACAAGTCAGCTGTTTTCTCCTCTTCACGGCACTTTGGATATCACGAAGTTCTCGTTGTATCACTGTATATGATAATTCTGTAGTTATTTCACCCTTCGTTACTATTTCATCCGTGTCTCGGCATTTACCGAGAATGTCATCGATAGAGAACGGGGTGACCCTGGCGTGTCGTATTTGGTCGTCTTGCTTAGCGGAATCCATTTTACTAATCCTTCCTGAAGTCTCAGTTATACACATATAAAATAGATTTGTGAAGAATGAATCCCTGCAAGATATGGCAACACAATTGCCGTATAGAACCAACTGCAAGAATAAAAAAAAGTTCGTGTCTCCTTGTCAGATGCTGAGAGCAAAGTAAACTCTCTCCCCCACTTGTTCGGTTTAGTTTATCTCTTCTTGTTCAAGCGAATCGTGAAAACTGAAATACCAGTCCAATGTAGATCGTTATGAATGATCGGCTAGAAGAGAAAAAATAAAACCCCAGATGTTTCGTTTGGCTTAAGGTTAATGAGAGAGATGATAATGCTGCATGGTAGTCTAGTTAAAACAGCGCAAACACCCGTCAATTCTGGATCTTTTAAATGTTTTCTTTGGTTATCTTTCACAACCAATTTGATTGACTAGCGAAATAAACTAACTGATGAAGAACCGACCAATCCAAGCTTGAAGATGAAGAACTTTTAACTCAAAACTCTTTCGACCGTACAATTTTTTTCCCCTTTCTTTATTCACATATCCAACCGCAGAAAACTTAGGACTACTCCGCCCCTCTTTTCTCATTTAAGAAATTCTCCCTGTGGGATAATCACAATTCTCTGAAGTGACAAGATCATGGAAGATTGACAGGTTTAAGTCCAAACCGCTAGCACAGGCTTTCTGAAAGGCTCTATAACCAAACGGTGGGAGGGAGTCTGGGAGAGGTGAAGAAGGCTCCCTATTGGTCGGTACTTGAGATGGGCTTAACCAGACTCAAACAAAGCCCAGCGTGTTCCGTGGAGGTTCTTGATGATTCTACACGCAATAATTTGGACCATCAAGTGTGCTCCCCCTCAAGAGTTATTGGGAAGTCAAACAACTGATTCTTTTCTTTATTAAAAAACTTTCTATCCTTACCTGAAGGCGAAAACTAAGGATTACTAACGGGTTTATTCAATTGTATCTCACGGGAGCTAAGTACGTCAATTTTATCCTAATTGATAGGTATCAGATACGGATGGGGGGGGGGGGGGGGTGCTTACCAGAATGGTGATTGATTTCTGTAGAGCCAGTCTTCTTTTTCTACTGCTATGTAAATTTCTTTATTCATGTGGATGCAGTGTCAAATCGAGATGTTAATTAAGGTTTGGGTGTTATAAAGTAAACAAGAACTGATATGAAAAAAAAAGAGGAAAAATTTAGGTCAATAATTTTTGTGAGCTCTTAATGTCAATCATTTTGGACAATAACAATTATAAAAGTTAAAGATGATGACATAAATGTGACAAAATCATGTTTGGGTTTGAATAGGTTCAGCAATAAAGGTTGATAAATTGTATTAAACACAAATGCAAGCCTCATGTTGTTCCACCTAAAGAGTAAATGACTTCGATTTCTGCGAGACATATTGCTATTTTAAAAAAAAGGTATTTTAATGTACACGAAATTATTGATTTCAACACCCAGCGTGATATATGACGTCACTTGTGGAGATCAGATATAACTGTCGACCAAGTAAGATCGCTATAGGTGTAATTCACGTATAATTTAAATACAAGGAAGCTGTATCGCTGCACGCCGAATTGCACATGCTGCAGAAGTTATATTCTGTATACATTATTTTTTGCTTGCTTAATCACTTCGTTGGTAAGCATACGACGGGTGGGGTGCTTCTCCCTTGTGAAAACTGAGGAGTTTTCAGGTATTGGAAAAACGTTATATGCATACAACATTATAACGATTCCCCAACACGACCTATATACAAGAACCTAAGAAACGTAGCATATCTTAGCCAGGCCTGACGAGAGGGGGTGGGGGTCAGGGGACCACACGTCACGGGGCCCAGTGTCAATTAAAGGGCCGGGAAATATCGGATAAAATTATAATGCATGGTCATTTTCATATTATGAATATTTTGATGTATGTTTAATAAGCTTATCAATATACACTGACTCGAACAGTTTACCATTTGGATTTTTTCACGTTATAAATTAAGTAAGAAATGTACACCGTACTTTGGCAATTTTTACTATTCTAGAAAGAAAATTATGGTGCTAACCAATTAAGTAAATATTACTTTAAATTTCAAAACAAACATTATCACTTGTCCTAGACCTATCACATTGACATAGCAGGTGCATCTATCGCCAAAACTAATTTGCATATAAATTAGTATCCCGACTGAAACTGTTTTTTATTTTATTTATGATTATTAAATGTTATTATTATTATTAATCAACCTATTAAGAGAGAATTAGACTAAATTAATAGAGTGTAGTATATAGAACACTGTACCCGTAATTGAAAGGTCATCGGTACTGCCCTCAAATATGCTAGAAAGTGACATAATGGTCACCCATGCTCAACTTTTATAAAGCATTTTACTGTCACTGTAAACGTATACAGTTACCCACACTGAGGTGTTTAATTGTCTATTCTAACGGTACTCAATGTTTGGGAATAATATGGAGAATCATATCAAGTCACTAGAAAAGTTCTTTTTGAAAACTTGTAGCAATTTTTAGCGAGTTAAAATTTACCTTTAAAGTGAATGCATTTGTTGGAAAGGATTTTTTTTATTAAGCGCAACCAATGCTTGAAATAGCATATTTTGTGCCTAGTAGTTTTCAGTCCTTTTACACATCATAAAACATGACGAATAAAATGTTCAAAATATATATATTTATTATCCAAAATTGATGAAAAGTGTAATGCGCCGTGTTAACTTTATTGTATTAAATGCAAGATGAGATAAATTCACCGATTCTTGAATTTTTTAAAAATAAACTTAGACACTCTTTTCTTGGGCATTTCCGTAAAATCTATAACCGTTTAATGGCTATTCATATGGCACACGACAATGTGACACTTATATGGAAGAGCAAAATATTATACTTTATTAGTTGAAAATCTCATCTCAATTTCATGTTCCTAGACATAGATATGGTTGTTTAAATGTAAAACATATCATTATTCTTCATTAATGTATAGGATGTGGATCATGTTTAGGTATAATCGTCATTTTGTGGCAAATGTTCTTCAATTTTTTACTTTTTTGTCTTACATAATGCTCTTGTTGATTTACATTTGAAGTACATGATACATTTGGAATGATTTTTAAATTGCCAACTTTCTATTGTATTTGAAATTTCAACAAAAAATGCAACATGTTTATCATTTTGTTTGTATTTTCCTACGTAGATAAATGATTCGTCCATTATATGAAGAAATAAAAAGATATTTTCGGCTAACTTGCCATGATGACATGCAGTAACTCAGTTCAGTATTGTCAGAAGCAGTCATAAAATTGCAGCAAAATGGAATAAAACGTATATCTCTACAAAGATGAAGAAAAGTTTCAGCAGATTTGTTGAACGAGGAACTTCGGCCACAATCGGATCAGCTTTCCGCTGCGTTTGGTCGACATTTGAACCAAACCTATAAGTATACTAATGTTACTCAAAGAGTGAAAATAAAACAAAAATGATAAATTAAAATCTCCTCCTAGATTTCATACAATATGAAGGTTGGTTAATGATACTTTGTAATTAAGTTCTTCCATTCGGTTCTAAACATTTTGTCGCCCAGACTCTTTCTGGTATTTTGCATTAATGCCCAACAATTTTTTTGGTAACTTTTCTCCCTATTTGAAATGAAAGTTAGTTATAGCCAAGCTAAATGGTCGCTGGTTTTTAATGTGGAATTTCAAAGAATGTTAAAACAATTCGAACAGATGGCTTTAATGTACAAATTACATTAAATAACAAACTGTAGTACAGAAGCATAATTATGCGGCTATATCAAATTAACGATACTGCATGGCACTTATAAGCCTGCAGTATATATAGATATAGGCATATGGCCATCATCTTCATTTTAAAGTCTCAGTACCGTACTTGTTTGCCAAATTAAAACTTCGACATTTCCAGCTACAAGGCTGCACTAAAAGTTCAGTGAAAATAAGACCGTTCTATGCAGTTTTCATATTAATAATCATTATTTCTATTGAGTTATTTGTCGTTAAACATTTTGAGCTGAATAAAATTCGCCAGATTTATTAACGAGTCCGTAGATTCTGCAAACTTCAATCAAAATTTGCAAGCCCCGCCCAAAATATCATGCGCCAATCAAATCTCTCTGTTTGTTTACGACCGTTAGGCCTACGACTACTTTCACTTTCTTGGCTAGCCTGTCTAGGTCCCTTCTCTTGAATAGTATCTTTCTCTCGGTCTTACCGATGTAGCTTGCGAAAGTGTGTCATTTCCTTCTATTGCAATGAATAAGAAGGTGTTTTCAGACGTTTCCTCAGTGGAATTGTAAAAAGTGGACGATACGAGTATATGACT
>KN882216.1:319745-331290 GCA_000934455.1 Apostichopus parvimensis
AAATATCTCATCGTAGCAAGCAACAACGAGGCAGAGGCTTACAGTTGTACTGCAATTACTCCTCAATTACATGTCAGCTGCATGTTATTTATATAAGAGTTCTAAGGTAAGAAAGGGTGAAACGTGGCCCTGATTCAGAGGGCTTTCTGTTGAACCAGGGGCCGCCACTATTGAAGCATATCACCAGGTGTCATATTTTAATCTATAATGTTAAAGTTTAGTTTAGTCTAGTAGAAAAGAAGGATCAGGAGGGACATTCAAGTCCCCATCAAGGACCCTATAGGAGAGAAAAAAATCTGAAGACACAAACACTCACACCTGATTACAATGCTTAATGTGCTTGTTCAAAGCATTCTTATACCCATTCACACTACTTGCAAATTGTACAACTTTCTCAGGCAAACAGTTCCACTCATTCACAACCCTATTAGTCTTTTGATGTGCTGAAACATACAGTAAGAAAATGTTTGTTTGTAGTTTGTAGTACATGCCAATGTCTTATGTGATACTATATCAGACATTCCAACTCACACGCATCTGGCGTGTGACACACGCATTTCCAGCCCTTCACACGCTCACACGCTATGTGCACTTTATCACACGCAATCCACAAACAATCTCCGAAAAACCGTGTGTGTCTTGAGTGCTTACACTTACAAGAGTAGTGCGTTTGCCAGGTGGTGGTGGAAAACGCCGGGTGGGAGAGGTGTTGGTACTAGAGATTGAGAAGTGTGCTTCAATTTCCGATATAAATGTTCAATTATGTTAGCAAGTGATTACTTTCATCGATTCAAGAAAAGTCTTTGTTGAGTTCAATAATATATATGTGATGATGAATTTCTCAATATAAAATTACTCAGAGAAACTGAAAAAGAATTTTGCATCTAGGCAGTCAAAAATACGAAAATTTTTCCAAAGGGGAGGGGGACACCCCCTCTCCTTAGACCCCTCCCCCACTGCCGCTGATCACACTCATAAATTTTCCTCAATGTTGGAAAGTCTGCTATATAGCAGTACACTTACCTTTTTCAACACTGCCTTCTCATCTGCTGCAGTCTACAAACATTACCAGACTTGAAGTTGGACCAAAGAAAGTTGTTCTTCAGTACAATGAGACACTCTCAGTTGGACCTCTAAATCTTATCATTGTCCCTCCTGGAAAATACTGCTGTATCAAGAACCCTGTCAAGTAAGTTAATCATTTTTGTAGGTGGTCTAAATTGCGTTGCAGAATTTTAAAAACTTGTTAACTTGTGCCGTCGAGTCGTGTCTGACCCCTGGTGATGACCATGACTCTCATCCTCCAATCCTTCCGGCTCCTGGTTGCCCCTCGCAGTCCATCCAGAATCAGCCCAGTCTCCTGCTTGACACCATCCATCCATCGTGCTCGTGGCCTGCCCCTATTTCGTGATCCAACACCCATTTCCACCATTATTGATTTTTCCAGGGAGAATTTTACAATGGATTAAAAACCTGTTGCAAAGTTATGAAAAAAGATTCAAGTAATTAGATCTTACAAATTTAACATGTGATAGTGTAAAAGTTTCTGCCAGAATTCTAGCCAGGATTGTATAATGGGAGCACAAGTAATGCCTTCATACTGACTTCTTTGAAAACTTTTTTATTTTAGTTAGATTTCTAGCTCAACATGATGAACATAAAAATACCATAGGTAACCACAAAAGTTCTGGAATTATGATGTACTGTAATTAAGTCACAACTTTAGGTAATCATTCATTTTTTTGATTAACTTTTTTGATGCATCTAAGATTCTTTCTTTCAAGTTTGAATCAATGTGTTGATATAATTTTGCTCCAAGAGTGCTTAAATGTGCCAATAAGTTTGAAATATATCAGATAATATCATAGATTCCTTTTGTTATGGATCCTGTTTATCTCATTTGATTTCTATGGAAAGCCTTTGTATCTTGTTTGTTCATCAGGAACTATGAGGTCGGAAAACAGTGTGAGCTCAAACATGGTGATGTGGATGTACGATTTAACCAGGTAACGGGCTGCCTTTAATTCACTCTCGATAACATTCTATTCACAAACCATGTGTACTTAGTTACCATTAGGCAGGTACTTGGTAATGGTGTGTTTGCAAATTTCATTGCCACTAAAACAGTTCCTAGCAACAAGATATTTACTCAAATATACATTGGAAGTATTGTTTGGTGCCAAAAAAACAGGGCATGTGATTTCATGCAGTTGATAAAAAATTACAGCTGCCAACAGGGTCATTGAAAATACTGTTTGTTAAAGGTAAATATGTATCTCTCTTGGTTTCAAATGGTCTAAATATGCAAGATTATTTTAGGTGCATGGAAAGGAGACATGTTTCTACTCAAATAATGTCTGCTAATTGAATTTGTGTAGCCCAGAGAAACATCTTTGGGAGCTTAAAAAGCACAAGTGTCTATAAAAGGACAGTAAGAGATGACATGGATTATCACAGCTAAATTATTAAAGGAGAATTCAGGCAATGTTTAATATTTTGTGTTGTAAGGTATGCAGGAAGACAGAGAGTGTAAACTCGCATGTAAAGTCTTTTACTTCATGTTCATATTGCTGGAATTGTTGGAATTAGTTTCTTCCAAAACATTAAACAAAAACTGAATGAGAAGCACTAATGTATGAAAAAGGAGCCTAAATTTGTTGTTTTTTTGTGCGTTTTTTTTGCAGGAACCGTTTCCTCTTTACCCAGGAGAAATTTTAGAGGGCGCTGAACGATATGGAATTGATAAATTTGGTAAGAAATAACACAGTCGTTGAAATTGTACTAATGATATAGATATTATGAGCGAGCTATTATTATTAACCTATGCAACATTTCTTTTTGTTTATCGGATAATCTGTGTTGCATTACTTCACATTAAAATGTCTCCCTTATCCTACATATAGTAAAATGGCTGTCTGTTTTGTTTAACTCTGACATACTTACCCATCTTTGGAATGATGACTTGATGAAGAAAAAATCATCGCTGGTAGAGTTTATCATATATCTGCTCTAAGGTGTTGTTGATACCATATCTGTTCAAAAGGTATTAAATCAAACAGAAAAATGTCATGAAACAGTAAGAACATGCCAACACTCTATTTGTGTTGATAGGTTACTCCGATGCCATCAAGAAACTGCCTGTAGTGAAAGCTAACCAGGCTGTGAAGCTGTGCTCAAGGGTTGACGGAATGGTTGATGGGGTCGCTAGGAAAGCTGGAGATCTTTGGCAACTAGAGGGTCCGCTTACCTACAAGCCATTATCGGATGCGGTAAGTCTGTTGATTTTGGGAATATCTTTCTTGAAGCTTTGTTAGGTAACCCAACTTCATATTTTATCAAAAGTCATGCAAATATTTCTCAATGGTGGAATTACTTGTTATTAATCTTTTCTTAAATTTCTTCTTTTTTTTCAATGTATTTTCATGGTGTTTAGTACAGTTGCTGCAAAGGAATTCAAGGAAGGAATTCCGTTTATAGGTTTTATACGTGGTACAATTGTTTTATAGGTGGTACAATTAAATAAAAGGTGGTCTTATAGGTGGTACAATTGAAATAGAGATTAGTGGTTTAATCAGGATTTCAGTTTGAGGAGATTTATCTCTTTTCTGTAATATTTTAAAAATGTCAACAAAAGTCTTATCGTTCTGTCTATTTTTCAGGAGGTTACAGGAGTTGTAGATGCTCAGGTGATTGGTATAAACCAAGCTATAAGAATGAGGGCCAAACAAGATCTCACTACCAAGTCAGGAGTGTAAGTCAATAAGAACAATAAGAAAATAATCATGAATGTCATTTAATATTAATTACATTTACTCCGATTAGCATCTCTTTTTTTTCTTGCCCTTCTTACAGAAAGAAATCAGCCGGAGAAGAATGGCTTGAAAAGAAAGTTGGATCTTACCTGCCAGGGGTCTATGAAGAGGTAAGAATTGTGTAGACTAGAGGACCAACATGAAGAATTTTAAATAATAATAATATAATAATTTATTTTGTAAAGCGTAAAATCCACAAAAGTGCTCTAAAACGCTATGTAACAGCAAATAAAAAAATAAAAAAATATATGACACAAAATATGTATTAAAATTGCAAAATAAAATACAATATAAATGAGTATGAAAAAAATAAAAAGCATGCACGTTTGAGTTTGTTGGAGTATTGCACATGAAAAGAATTTAATACACAGTTTAAATATTGCAGTAATGCTGTCTAAAAAGGAAGGTTTTCAGCTTTGACTTGAATGTCGTAAGACTAGAAACAGTTCTGAGTTCAGCTGGCAGCACATTCCAGAGTCGTGGCCCAGCCACGCAAAAAGCTCTGTTCCCATAGCTGTTTGTCTTGGTGATCGGCACGTCCAGACGACTCTGACCAGCAGACCGTAGGGCTCTTGTTGGCTGATATGGACGAATGAGATCTTGCAGGTATGGAGGTGCCATGTTGTTCTGGCACTTGAACACAAGAAGAAGGACTTTGAACCTAATCCGCTGAGATACTGGCAGCCAATGAAGATCATGTAATACTGGGGTAATATGACTAGATGTTCTCGTTAGTGTAACAATCCTTGCTGCTATGTTTTGGAGCCTTTGCAGTCGTTTTATTTGTTTAACTGGTAGTCCACAGAAAAGTGCATTGCAGTAATCCAGTTTAGATGTTATGAAAGCATGGATTAACTGCTTTGTGGCTTCTCTGGTGAGGTATTTTCGTATTCTTCCGATATTGTAGAGATGGTACTGAGCAAACCGACACACAGATGTTATATGGTCTTCCATAGAGGCATGTTTGTCCATTATGACACCGATGCTCTTTGCCAAATCACTAGGCTCCACCTGATGGTCACCAATCATGATGCTTGGACACTTTATCTTTCTGGCCAGATGCTTTGATGATATTAGAAGCACCTCAGTCTTTGAGTCATTCATTTTCAGGCATTTCTGTGACATCCATTGCCGAACTGAGGTTATGCACTTCTCTAGACGATGCACAGTGATAGTAATGTCATTGGGGTGGAACAGAAGATAGAGACTCGAGTCGTCTGCATAGAAGTGATAGTCCATGTCCTGCGAGCGAAGGAGCTGACCCAGTGAAGACGTGTATACCGTGAAGAGCACAGGCCCCAGGACAGAGCCCTGGGGCACGCCACATTCTAACGTCTGAGGGTCAGAAGAATCCTTTCCCAGGCACACAATCTGTTGGCGATCACTGAGGTATGTCATCCACTTTAGGGCGCTACTTTTAACACCAAGGTCACTGAGTGTACTAAGAAGCTGGAGGTGGTCGACCGTATCAAAAGCAGCCGAAAGGTCTAACAGAACCATCAGGCACGCTTTCTGACCTCCAAGAGCTACCATCACATCTTTCTGAATGCGCACGAGGGCAGTCTCAGTGCTGTGGTGTTTCCTGTAGGCAGATTGATGAGTCTTCTGTAGACCATTGTGTTCAAGATAGGATGTGAGACGGGATGACACAACTTTTTCTAGAACCTTTGATACAAATGGAAGGTTCGACACTGGCCTATAATTTGAGAGAACGGTAGGATCCAGTGAGGGTTTCTTAATGAGTGGTGTCACATGGGCGAGCTTGAAAGCGGATGGTACATCGCCAGTTATGAGGGAGTTGTTCACAATAGTGCTGATAACTGGCAAGAGAGGTGTCACACACTGCTTAAGGAGGTTTGTAGGCAGCGGATCAAGGCCACAGCTCTTAGACGGGGAGGCCATTATGATCCGCTTCAGTTCATCCTCTGTAGCTGGCTCCCACATATCTAGTGCACAAGATGGCAGTTTCTGCACTGTCAATGAGTAGGATTATGGTTTATAAAGCAACCTGTTTGTGTCTTTAGCTAAATTCCCCAAGCAACTAGGGTTACTTTTTAAAGGCATTGAAGACTCGCCCCAAACTGCGTGCGGCCATCTGGAAAAGTTAACTTTCTGTTGCTTGCAAGTGACGTTTTGTTCGTGTCGCTACAAAATGCAGACAGTAATGA
This sequence comes from Apostichopus parvimensis, assembly GCA_000934455.1. Taxonomy (NCBI): domain Eukaryota; kingdom Metazoa; phylum Echinodermata; class Holothuroidea; order Aspidochirotida; family Stichopodidae; genus Apostichopus; species Apostichopus parvimensis. The sequence continues at coordinate 325,726 of KN882216.1, forward strand.
AACATGATACCTTAGTATCTTTAGCTGGATCTGAGATTTCCATTGCTGTAACGTTTATACACCGTGCTGTGGGTATGTACTGACTGTACACTAGTGTCTAATTACCAACAGTAGCAAGCTGTGTGTGTATTTTCTGGGATCGATGTTGGTGTCTTACACTTCTGTTACACCTCATTCGAAACTAGGTCAGATTACCGGCATTAGACGTTTCTTTTTGCGCGAGTCTTCACACCCTTTAAAGCAATTATCAAACACTTCATGGAGACCTCTGTAGCAAGTACATGTATTTTGTAAGGTCTACTTTCCAGCTGCAAAGTCAGTTCACCAAGTTTAGGCAAGAATCAATATTGGATATTGAAAGTGCATTATTTACCTGCATTGTTTACCTGCATGGGAAATGAAGGAGTGGTTCGTCTGAAGTTGTAGGAGAGTTGTAAAATGCCATGTGATTTACAGGAAGCTTGAGCCCAACTGGAGAGTAAAATATTTCTTTTATAGTAACTTCTCTAACTCTGTAACCATACAGAGGTTAATATTTTATTCCATTTTCATTCTTAGCTTGGGTCATCACCAGTGGATTCAGCAGTTTACAACTTTAAAAAAGTTCTTGCTAGGATGGAAACTTCAGGCTCTCTAACGTTGATAGATTTACCTACTCAGGCTTTTTGCTGTTGATAACCAGTTTATTAACAGTTTTTCTCTCATTACCTGCACTTGTTGTCTATAACAAGGACTATATATATAAACTCTTGTGACAGGTGGTAGATCTAGTCCCTGCATACACCCTCAAGCCTGAAGAAGGCTTGCATATCAAGGCCACTCACAACTGCGTCGATGCTCTCAAGAAGAAGAGGAATGCAGGAGAAATGTGGCTGGTGACTGGAGAACAGATCAACAGTTACATCCCAGAAATTGGAGAAGTGAGTAATGTTTTGTTTTGAAGGGATAACTTAAGCTCAGCAGTCCAACTGTCATTTATGTGACTTTTTTCCATTTGCTGAGATCATGTGTAATACTGTACCTGTTTTCATTTCAAAGAATATCATCACACAGTGCTATTTGAATATTCATGAACGTAGTACACTAGAACAAGTTAGAACTGCTCTCTTCCCGGTGTTAAAGGGAGCCAAGTATTATAATTTGTCCCCAAGGCCGACCTGGCACATGAACCCCCCCCCCCCCCACCAGATTGTGTGTCCAGCTATCTTTGGAAGTGATGCTGATTCACTTTAGAAGTATTTAAACATAACATTTGATGATTATCATCTTTAGAAATGGCAGTTGGGTCATCGGGATATAAGAGACGTATTTACAACAAATTGCTAAGAAATCATTCCAAATGTGTTATATTTTACTCTTATGTCTAGGAGGTCATGATAGCTGTTCATAAGACTGTCCTTCGCAAAGGTCAGTTCTGTGTCGTGTCCAACCCTGTCGACAAAGATGGCGTCTGCCAACTCGGAAAGGAGAAATTATGGAAAGGGGTTGTCTCTTTCTTCCTACATCCAGGTAAAGTTATTTATTCCAAGGCTATCCAAAATGACAGACATGTTTATCATACAGTATTTCATTCATTTCAACTATTGTATCTGAGGTTATGTAATCTTATCCTTGACATGACTTTTGAAGGATTTCCGTTTTCTCTCACAATAGCCCTACAAAACAGAACAAAAACTGAGTTTAAATATTTTTTCTTTATCTATTCTATTTTTCTAGATATTCTTTTATGAAAATAATACTTATCATAAAATCAAATCAATAAACTTTAGAATTGAGTTTTTTTTTTATACTTAAATAATCCCAAAATTTCAGGAGAGTCAATCAAGCATGGAATTCAAGAACAATTTATCCTCGGCCCTGATCAGTCCATCGTTCTTCGAGCCAACTGTGAATTTACCGATAAGTCTGCCGGAGGTAAGCATACACATGTTCATGATAAATGTAAGCCCTAATTGTATAGGCTGCAAACAAGTGTTTCTTTTTAGTGTTAGGATATGACATAAGTACTTGTAAACCTAGTGTATCTTTTATTGATGGCGTCCTGAAGTTCAACAACTCAAAAGGCTCAAAAGGAATACGATGTGAGACTTCTGTTTCTTTCCTCCTCTGTTTGTTTTAGTGTTTTGTTTTCTCTGTAATGTCATTTGGAGAAAATACTTATGTGTGTGAATGTTCTTCACACAAACACTTTGAAAAACAACCTACATGCCTCCAAAACACATCTCCTTGATGTACCCTTCAAATCCATTCGTGCATTGCATAGAAGTCAAATTCATTTTTGGTGTCAATCTTTCTCCTCCTTAGAGAAGTCTAAAGAGCGTAAATGCGGTGATCGTTGGATGATTCGGGGACCGCGCTGCTACATACCTCCTATAGAGTTGGATATCGTCGAACAAGGAGATGGACAATTGGTCCGGTAATTCAATAATTAACTACCTCGAATGACTCTCTTATGGTTTATCAACAAACAGAAACAAACAATTTCTGAAAGACAAATCTGTTCTTGAAATTGCCTTAAATATTGATTGAACTTCTTTTTCTTCCCTGTATCAAGTGAAAATGGAATGTTATCTTCATTCATATTGTATTACCTCTCATATTAGTTCCACTAGCCAAAGAATGATTGGTAAGAGTTTGCACCTGAATAAATGCTTAATGGTTCAATTCATAGAGAGAAGGACCTTGTTCTCTGGAGTATTACTTGTTCATATCCCCTTCAAGCCAGTGGCGTCGTGCCCATTGGGGCCCGGGGGGGCACGGGCCCCCCCAAATTTTGTCAAAGGTGTCATAAAATTTTGTCAAAAATTTAAAAAAAAAGTGTTTTCGAACAGTGTCACGACTGAATTTCTTGTAGGGCCTATGAGAAATCGGGCTTCTGTTGACTGCTTGGTCAATGGTTGTTGATATTCAGTCAAACGAAAGAGTTAAATAATTACTGGTTGATAACTAATGAACCAAATGTGCCATCAACGCTGCCATCGTTGAACAATATTATATATACGTAGTCCCAGAGTAAGTGCAACCCGTTACCTTTGCCCAAGTCAGTCAATTTTCCATGAAAAAATGGCAAATTTTTCTAAGCCTGTAACAAAGTTCGGAAAGTTAAGATAAATGTAGTGAACAGAGATTATGGGACTCCATGTGAACTTCTTGCAATCAGTTCGCTAAAAGGTCCACCAGGATAAATTTTCCTCATGATCTGATAGGTAGTTTCGAAAAAATGAATAATAATAATCATTTCAAATACAGTCACAATTAACCTGGAAAATAATCACTTCATTATCGCACGTTTTACCTTAGGTTTCGCTACTTTCGCTTTTTCTGCCCATGTTTTCAAACGGCATAGCTCTATCTTCACCCAGTCACCACTTCTCACGGGCATGGGCGGCGATCATGGATCAGCCAGCACAAAAATGTTTCGATTTCTTAAATTTTGGGCGCTTCTGGGAGACGAGGAAGTGGTAAACTGAGGAATAAATGGCGATCACTTCCTTCGAGAATATTTCCCAAAATAAAAGATTGCCGGAAATTTTGATCAATTTTAGGGGTGTTGCTTACTGCCATAAGGCACGGGAAGTGCCGTTTCCTGCAATCTGAGGGGTCTGCAAGACGAAAAATTTTCTTGTACGCTGCGCGCCAACCCGTGGTGGCGCTCCGCTTAGATAATCATCACCTGCTCATGGGCCCCCCAAAATTTATTTTCGCACGACGCCCCTGCTTCAAGCCCAAAATTTCTTACCTCTATCGAAACAAACTTTATATTTCCCCACATCCTTTATCCTTTACTCAAATAATAAAGCATAAAGATAATTTTTTTAAAGCTTATCTTCTCTCAGTTAAAGAAAAATGAACGAAGGGAAATAGACAGATATCATAATGATCGCTTTGGTCGTATAGTATAGAACTTCTTATTAAATACTAATTAACATTGATCAGTGATTATTTTTGGAAGATGATAACAACAAAGCAAATCTGACTTCAGTATTTGTTGATGATGTGACAAGGTCTTGATTTTACTTGGTCTCTTTTTATAGAAAAGCTGTACCTCTTGGCGAAAATGAGGGAATCTATGTGAGAAATCTGCAATCTGGAGAGGTAAGTTCTTGTCTGTATAATTTGTGACCAAAGTTTTGTTCTTCTTCATTTATTAATTTTTTATCATCCCATAAAAATCATGTTCAGACCATTTGTGTTTACTCTATAAACATCTTGAGATCATTGTCTTCTGTGTCATGATTCCTATGATATTTGTATGTAGGATTGTAATCAACTGTGAGAGGACTCTTTATGTTTATTTTTCATTTGTGTCTGATTTATTGAAACTAGTTATGTTGCATTATTAGATTTACAAAACCAGATTCCACTCTTTACCACATTCACTCAAGTAACAAGAGCAACTTTTGGCTCAACTACTAAAGAATTTGTTGTTTCTTTCAAAAAGCTGTTTTTATTTGAGCTCTTTAGTACCTCTTGATATAAATATAAACTGCAAAGTAGGCTAGGCCTTGTTTCATTTGCTTAATGTTTTTTAGCCAAGGTTATTACTTCTTAATTGAAACAGATTTTCTTGAGGTATTTCAGGGAACAAGTTAGTTTTCAATTTTTGTGTAACAATTTTGAGTGCTCCTAATTTTTGTGTCTTCTAAAATACTATTTGTCCCTGTGTAAGAAACTGCTATGCATCTTGGGACTTGTAAAGCAGTTTGATCATTTGCATATTGTTTTGCCATGTGATACTGGATAACTTATTCCCTCTATTGTTCCCTCTATCGAAGTTGTGCAACAAACTACAAACAGCCTATTTGAGTTATGTAAAGACTGGTTGCAAGCAAAACCAGTTGTGTACAGATTGAATACATCTGCTAGTAGTGTTTTGAAGACGTGTAGTGTGTCTGCACTCTTAGTCTAGCCCAGTTGCCTCAGTACTCATACTCAGCCTCATGGGTTTGTACTTGTATTATTTTTCGGATATTTTGGAAGTCCAGTATAGAAACTAGTGCAATTTTATGTACTCGTCCTAACACTTGGAGGCCTGCACCGCTATTTGTCCTTGTACTCATCCTTGACCGTGTACTTGACCTTGTTTGTGACCTTGTACCATGACCTCGTATTTGACTTTGTATTTGACCTTGTACTTGACCCTGCACTCATCCTTGTGCCTGTGTGTGTACTCCTACTTGACCACAAAGAATTCCAAGTTGGTAAGCCATGTCTGTGTATTTAATTTATGTAAATTACCTGTTGATTACACAATCAATAAAGGTTTCCGATTCTTAACTTCACAGGTGAAGGCCATCATGGGACCGCAGTCATACCTCTTAACAGAACACGAACAACTCTGGCAGAAAGAGTTACCCGATGTCGTGGAGAAGATTTTACAGTAAGTTTAACAGTGGAATGCAAAAATACATGGAATTACTTAAATTACTTAAAATAAAGTTCTTGTCATGATGTAGGGTAGATATCTACAAATCTTAAGGAAATGTAAGCATAACAAGTTTCGTATTCTCCTAAAGTGAACTGAGATAACTGGAAGTGTGAAATCAACTAATGAATGATATGTTA
>KN882217.1:0-42658 GCA_000934455.1 Apostichopus parvimensis
GGGAAGTTTCTAGCCAGTATTTGAATTCAAGAGAATTTATTTTAAACAGATCTTCAGGCTTACTTATTTTGTTGATTGATTTTTAGTAATAAATTTCTCCTCATGTTTCTATCTGGGTTTTCTGATGCTGGCTGTATGTGTTGCATCGGTAGACATTTTATACGTACATGTGAGGTGTTGCTCTAAGCTGAATATTAAGTGACTATAGTACAGCCAAATGAACTGGCACTCCGTAAGACCAAAAAATATCACTGCAATTTAATTTTGTAGAATTTACAGTATAAAGGCAGTTGTGTGCATTGACAGTGTGCCTGAATAAGTTAGGATAGCTTTGCTACTACTGATTGTTGTTTAGAACAATTGCAGTTGATTCAAAGTATTTAAGTAAAATTAAACTGTTAGCAAACTGCTTATCCACTAGAGAGAGAATGTGTAAAGTAAGTTGGCCTGACGTTTCGATCCTAGCAGGATCTTCTTCAGAGGCTAAATGAAAAGTAATGTATGTAACAAAAAGGACAAAAACACGCACAGATTACAGACAGGTTAATGAGCATGGTGAAAACAAAGAGATAGATGTAAGGGGATTAGTAGACAAGAGATGGAGAGAAGAAAGACAGTCTCCAAGAGGCTGTCACGCTTGTGCTCGTTATTGAGACTAATTAATGATGCAATTGGAGTAAACTTGGATGTTTTATCTCCCAGACATCTTTACATGTTTTTAAATCAGTGTTAAGCTCAATTGGAGAATGGATTTATTAAAAAATAAAAAAATAAAATTTTCTTCTCCTTCCTGTTTGGAAATGAAAGTGACCTCTGACGCCCCCCATAAACTACATGAATTTTCACGATAGTCTGATATCTGGTAAAATAAAATTGAAAAAGAAAAATGATCAAAATGAACATATAATTAAGAAGTCACTTCAGTGTTTAGGACCTATTTTTATTTTGCCAGTATGATCATCTAGGTGTGATAATGTGTTATGTGTGTACACACTGAAATATGTAGTGTGACAACTTTTGCATATATTTATATACAGTGATCGCATGCATTGTTCTATGTGTTTGCTAACTAGGGCATAAGACAAGGAAAAGAACCTTTGCTCAGTGATGGCTAAAGCTGGAAACATCTATCACATACATTAATTTCATTGTGAAATGACTCGGTTGTCTTTCAGTAAATACCACTTTATACATGGTACGTATGGTATGCGTAGCTCCCACAAGAAGAAAGGGGGTATCAAAATAAGTTTTGATGCAAAATTGCAGCAAATTCCTGTAACAGAATTGTAAAGACAGTCAGTAATTTAGCCGTTAAAGCCCACGATACATTCAATATCAACTCGTACTATTGTACAATAAATAATCAAACAAATCATGATAATGTACTTTTCCTCCAAACATTTGGCCCATGCATGCTATATGGAGGCTATGAGACATTCAGACGAAAACGAAAGGTGTACTGTTCTTTGTTATTGTTTTGGTCGAAGTGAAAGCATGCATTCCTGATTTATTGTTTTTATCTTGACTAAAACAATAGATGATGAACAGGAAACCACGTTTAAACATGGTGGCATGCACGTTGCAGTCTCGATCAGGACAGTTTTAGAGGGGGTGTTCGTCACTGAGAAATGTTATCTTACTGTAGTTCACCCTCCTCTTCCTCAATTAACCAACTCATAAAATTTGGATACGTGTCAGAACTCTCGCAAACTTGTATAATTCCGTGCCAGCTCTTGATTAAACGGAAATTTATGCCCTCCTGAGGTCACAGGTTCGAGTCCTATGCTAGCTCCAAAAAATTCTTTGCTCCGTGTAAATTTGAAGTTTTATTTTCCTTCTGTTTGTTTTCTTTATTCACTGCAGGGTGTGACTTATTTTTTTAGTGTCGATGCCGAATAAGACTCTTACAGTGCACTAGTTTGTCAATTATTGCAAATTTATTTGATATATATGGTAAATAATTGTGGAACTGACCTACATTCCTCATGACGATACAGTTAAGATCAATGTTTAATGCATAATTGCAAATTTATGTCATGAAAGTAGGCATCATTGAGTTTTTTTTATTGACATGTAGATGTGATGAATTAATGTTGCGTAGATCATACTGTATTACGTAAATGTTAACATACTTTACAGTACCATTTTTTGGGCACTCGAGTACCATTTGTTTTGTACTTGAGTACCACTTGTTTTTGCCAAAAAAAACCACGGTGGTGAGGCTGTTAACAGACTTTGACATTTTACTTCATTTATTCATAATAACTTTCTTCTGTACTGCATAAGTGCAACTCTTTACATACGTAATCTAGCAAATTTAATTTCATTCACAAAGATTTAAAAAAACATGTTTCGTTGGCATTGACCTTTTCATGCATTTTGTTTCTTTTCTTTTTCTTTATCAGACACAAATGCAAGATGTTCTGGATGCAATGTTTGAGAAGAAGGTAAGATAATTTTTTTTTGGCTGTTGAGTTTTGAAATTGAAATTAATGTTCTTGTAGTTGCTGCAGACATCAGAAAGAAAACCATTCATGTTTCATTGCCTGCGGACAGAGTGAGAGATTGTGAACAAAGAATGTCTGTATTCCTTGAGTACAAATATCATTTACACACAGAGGAAGGTAGAGGTTTGTGGATGTAGTGGCCACATCCCCCCCCCCCCACCAACTCTCCTCCCCTTTTAACCTCATTTGTGATTTCATTTATGCCTCAGAATATGCCATTTGAAGTAAAAAATTAAAATTACATTTCTTTTGGGAGAGAATACTCCCAGACCATCTATCTACATGACTTCCTATATACAACTCATCCCTTTCTTTTATACATCCTCATCCCTTTCTGTTATATCTCCACACCCCTTTCTTCATATATCTGCACCCCTTTCTTTATAAATCCTGGATCCACCCCTGTCAATACCTTTCTTTCTTTCTTTCTTTTTGGTTATAACTTCTATCAATATCATATCATATAGTGATCTGCTAGTTAGTGAAGCTGTTCATCTTTACCTGATGAACATTCCCATTTGCGATCCAGCGACACCCCTCTGTGCACTCTAGCTGTGGCATCTACAGTTCCCCGATACGGTCCCTGTTGCACCAGCTGTCCAATAGATCATCCTTTGGTCTTAAATAAACCCAACTTTTTTTTTCTTTTTTTTTAATGGGTCAAATACAATCCACTGTATATATATCAAAGAATTTTAAAACAGTCAGGTGAAAATAAATTATGTAAAGGTATGCCAGACATTTCTGGCATAATTAAGAAAATTTGCTGTGCGTTATTGGGGGAGGGGGGAGGGGGGAAATCCCTCTTTGATCTCTGCATAGATAAGATACACACTTGGATATATGTAGAGAGCCAGGGTTCTTGTTTCGCCTGATAATCTGCTGGTGAAACGAAGAACCGAAGGTCAGGATAAACAAAGGGAATTCCACCGCTAATTATTAACCTCACTCCTACTGACTGGATCTGTTCTGTGTGTCCTTGAGGAAGATGGTTTCAACAGCAGGTGATTTAAAGGAGCAGTCATAAATACATCGTACCGCTGCATCGGTCGTATGCATCTTATCTTAGAGCAACTGCCCGCCCTTTTCATTTCTTGAATGTTATTAAAAAAATTCCAACAAATTCTCTTTTTTTTTAAATTCTAAAATTTTTGAGCAATTTCCTCTGAAAGATTGCATCGTAACATTGTTGACCAAAAGCAGCTAGCTACTTTAAAAAGTTAATTGAGTTGTGACACACACTTATGCGTGTACACAGTACGCAGCAAACCATGAAGGACACATACTGTGCTCACATATTTCTGCTGCGGGATGCATTTACGAACATCGAACAGCTGCTTTAAGCATCTTTCGCCGCTAAGCTGTCGTCGTGGTCGTAGAAAGTGGCGTAATTAAAGTTGTGTAATTATCCAGAATATATGCCGTATCATTCCAGTTGGTCGGTGATGATATGAAGTATCAATAAAGGACAGTGGCTGCATGCATGCGTACATGTGCACACACGTGTGGTATGGGTATCTATGGGAGGATTAGCTAATGAAGCCTAAATGTTTGAAGTAATTGAAAACGAACCAGATAGTACCGAAAAACATTTTAATAATGTATACTGGTTGGTATAGAAAACATCAAACCAGCAACTTAGTATCTTTTGTTTGAAAAGTGCTCAATAAAATGATTGCTTCTTTGTTTCATATTTTTTCTTTAGCTGAAGATGAAGTTTGTTACCGATAAGTTGCAATGATACATCAAGTCCTATAGACATTTTGTATCAAATTGGGCTATTAAAATTTGAACTTTTTTCGGTTGTCTACAGATAGAATATCAACCCAGGGCTTTTATTTCTCCTTTAGGGTTGTCCGACCAGCAGTTGCTGGTTGATCAGTTTAAAAGGGAAAAAAAAAATTAATATGGGAGATATATATCTGATTGTAAAACTCATGTGTGTGCAGTCCTGAAATAGATACATTGATTGTCTAATAAGACCACTCAAACGGCTCTGGAAAACATCAGTCCTAGCTGCTATATACCGACTGGTTAGCCGAGTGGTTAGACCATCGACTTATCAGCCGGAAGGTTCAGGGTTTGACTCCGGGCCGAGTCATACCATAGACTTTAAAAAGGACTTTAAAAATGGGACCTACTGCCATCTTGCTTGGTGCTCAGCATACAAGTATGAAGTGGGGGAATATGTGTCTGATTGGTAAATAGGATTTAGCGCCCTTTGTGGCAGCTCATCGTGTATGGTCCACAGTGACTTGAGAACGATTATGGAATGATAATAGACGGTTGCTTATAGGCACTGCACCGTGAGCGTTTTCGGACGGATACCGGCGCAATACCAAGTGTACACATTATTATTATTATAATGCAGTGATTAATTTATTCAGTTCAAAGTCGTGTGGTAGACATTGACCCGACCTTCACCTATATAGTATGTAACAATTCAGATGTTCTTTCACGGTAACAACCCCCTTGCCCTTCAGAGGAGTGGCATCTAACTTGAGCCTACGAAACTATCGCATTCTTTTCGTGACCTTCGACGACGAGCCGTAGCCACATGTCCTGTCGGTCTCTGTGTTGTACGTCATCAAGATTCATGAAATAATTCAGACAAGGTCGCAAAGGCGTTATTATAAAAGTCTCGACAGGATCCAGTCGTCCCCGTGGAGGCAGTCACATGAAACTGCGGTTACCACGGCTGGATGTTAGATCGCCCGCCCACTCGCCCCACCTGCAAGAAAATTTCTTCTAAGAGCTCAACGTCAAGTGTGTATCTCCTTTTTGTCCTCCCATCATCGAAATGTTGAGCATGATTGAATCAAAATCTCTAAAATTATGGACATTCACTTGGGTGGAAAAAAAAAATCTAGATGAGTGCTTTAAGTATTATTAATTTCAATCTTATTAATCATCTTACAAACCAGGCAGGTTTTTTGGAAAATTTGATTGCCGCTAACAAAGAGTAGTGATGCCAAGGAGTACTGTAGCTTGACAACGTGCTTCGCCTAGAAGACCGCAGCTAACAAGAGTAGTAACATACTGGTTACCAGAAACACCTAGTAAGGTGAAGCCAAAGAGCAAGTAAGCCACAAAGAAAACCCCAGTAAAGAGCTTAGAATTAACGGGAAAGGTAGAGAAATCGAAAGCAAATATATACACAAGTGAGAGAACAACCCACAACATGTAATGTGAGGCAGGGAAGAAGAGCAGGAAAACTAGCGTAAGCAGTTCGCAGAACTGCTACACGTACTATACAGACTATATGTGTATATAACGGAAACCACTCCTCAAAGATGTCCTGAAAACCCCTCTCTATGCAAAAAAAGGGTACTTATCGGCCTGTGCACGATTGGTAAACTACTTCAGTATTCAATGGATGGAAAACCTATTAAAATCCCCTTGGTCACAGTTCTTTACGAATAACGTTGAGAAAAATCCAGATGCAAAAAAGCATGATGCTGGCACTTTGGACGGTAGAATGAGAAGGAAGGGCATTGACCGGAGGGGCCAGTCGTAGAGGGCGCGCAGTGTTAAAAGGTGATCAGTTCATTCTAGGCATGGTAGAATGAGAGTGCTAAGGTCGTGGGGAGACAGGTGAGCCCGTCACTCGTAAATATCCAAACCAGTCAGTTTTGGGATTTATAGGGATTGATAGGTCGTTTAAACTTTATACCCACCATGAATTTAACATTCAATTTATCAAAAAGGACACAGTCTAACATACATAGATACTTTTGTTTATATATTAACAAATTCTCCATTGTGATTGGGAACTATTAAGCTTGATAAGCTATGAAAATTCCCAAAAAATTGATACATTATATCTAGTTCACATTCTGTCAAGTTGCCTGATATTGTGTGACTCTCTTTCGGAAACCGGACTCGTAAGGACCTCAAAGTGCAAAACGTCATCGCCTGAATGAGATTCACGTCGTCTCTGATCATCAGACCACCGTGAACAATCAGCCCTGCAGTCTTGAGTTTTACGAAATGGGAAAAGCCTCTCTCATATTCCTCCAGATGTTCAGCGACCCCCTCTGACAGCATTTGGTCGTTCCGTGACGTAGTGCCCATACATTTTTTTGTGTGTTATGCCAGAGGAAGACGATAAACATGCCAGTTTAAAAGCCTGTGAAAGACACTGGAGAGGTTTAATGGACTATGAGCTGATAATTTGTTTTGAGGCCAGATTTTGGTATATAAGGTTTCAAATAAGAGGGGGTGTAATTCTTCATATCATTTTTAATAGTCAGTATATTAGTGGGAAATGTTTTACATGTATGTACTTGCCCATGTGCATTAAAACATTGCACACACCCAGAGCAATGTTTAAAATTCTGGTTGTCAGAGGAGAGAAGATACAGTACTTGGAAAATTGGGACAAATAGGTAGATAGGTATCTTAAGAGATTTTCCAACCTCTTGCGGTTTTATCGGGAATCTCCTGGGTTCTCAAGTAATCTCATCTCACGGAAGATGGGTGGGGGTGGTACGGGGGGGGGGGAGGGACATGCTGACTAAGGAAAAGAAGGAGAGGGAGGCCAAGTTAGTGTAACTGTTTCAGCTACAGTATATGATGAAAAATAAAGTTTGAGGGAAAGATGCCAGTATACTTTAATAGTGACAAGTCTGATACGGATAGATTCAAAACAGTCGTTTTAAATAACTCTTGTGGAAAACGTTCAACACATGAGCGAGGGGGATGGTGAAATCAAGTTTTAAACTGGATATATATTATTCATAGTGTCACACTGTATTCAAGGAATGTCGGTATTTAAGCTGGATGTAACATCTGCACCATAACAGTATAGCGTCAGCATACAGAGAGCTGTATTGTACATTAAATGGCAGGTGGAACTTCAAGAGGGTTCAAAAAGTACAGTGGAGGGTGGGGGAGGGTGGGGGATGGGGGGAAGAAGGCTGGATACACTTACACTTTAATAATCAAGTTCTTAAATGGTCTGAATGGATACTGTGTTACTCACTACAGTATATATGTGTACTGTACTGTTCTATATATGAGTACACTATATAGTGTGTAGTTATAATTTAACAATATATGTCTTCTTGATGTAACGTTACACAGATTAAGTCTATTTGCAAGCGTGTATGCTGTATGAAGAGTGATGGTAATAAACTTATAGCAATATATTGTACTGTATCAATTCACTGTACTTTATGAGTTTATTAGTCTGCCCAAAAGTTTCTTCGTTTACACACTTTATCAACTCGGATCAAAGAAGGGTAGTTTTTTATGACTGTTGGTATACTTACCTTCATTTTGTTGTGGATGTGAATGCCAATAGTAATAAAAGAGAGTATATAGAGAGCTATAGAGTTTATAGCTTTGACATACAGTACAGTACACTAAAATAGTACAGTACATTAATATATAGTAAGTTATCTTTGAGCTCCATATATACAGTATTACAGTGAATATTTGAACTTAGTGAATATTTGAACTTTGTGAATTACATCAAATTCCAAACAGTTTTAATAAGGGGGAGCATTACATATACATAGATTTGGCTGGGTTCATCATACAAACTCTGCTCAATAAATTCCTCAAAGCAATATTGCAAAATGATTAAAATACAGCAACTAGGTAATAAATAACTGTAGGAATTCAGTACTTTTTGTTGTGACAGCACATGACATTTACAGTGCCATCTATGTTTTATGGTTACCTCATGCAAAGTTACCTTGAATTAATGCATGCTGTATGTCTAAACTGTATTACACCATGAATGTATGGGGAGCCCTGGCAGTTTTGCCATGGATAAAATCTGGAATATTTTTAGGTCCTTATAAAAATTAAAACAATAAACAAAAAAACAATCCGCATACTGCAGTGAAGGAACTGGTCAACTGGTTAGTTGCAAAGGGATGTGTTATGCTTGCATGGGGATGTGTTATGGTTGTATGAGGATGAGTTATGGTTGCATGGGGATGTGTTATGGTTGCAGAAACATCTCCATAGGATGACCCAAGTCTGTGTAGAACAGAAATATGATCCAGTGATCTGTATCTGTATTGTATGGGTATTATGCTAATAGGTATTATCAACATCGTGTACATAACAGAGCAGGGGGTGGCCAAACCGTTGCACGTGAGCCACTTACGGCTCTATGACATTTAATTTGCGGCTCCTGGAAAATATGACGGTATGGTTCCTTGTTGCATCGCAGTTATTGAATATAAGATATGATTGTTAATTTATATAAATGGAATTTTTTTTTCATAACTGGCAGCTCTCAATATATGAAGTTTGTCAGGTGTGGCTTTTACATCAAGCAAGTTTGGCTATCCTCCCTCCTCCCTCCCCTCCCTCCCCTCCCTCCCCTCCCTCCCCTAACTGATCCAATGTCGTTCTATGATACAAAGTCTTGAAATATGTCTTTATGTAATAAGAATAAGAATAATGTAACAGTCATGGCTCATGAGCAGGTTGCCAGGCTTTTATCATTTGCATTTTATGTAGTCATATCATAATCATATTTGGACTTGGCAAAGTTTACATAAGCATTCTTTCTTTTCCAACCCAGACTTCTTGCGGAGAACACATTATCGACGAGGGAGACGATGGCGATAACTTTTACGTTATAGATTCGTGAGTAAAAGAAATCAAGCGACATTTTGTATGTGTTCATTTCATGGCACCACACACCATGCAGCATGGTGGCCAATCAGAGCTGTACAAAACACCATGTAAAGCTATATCTTTCAAAAAAATCAAAAGATTTACAAATGAAACTGTATAGAAGTCATATAAGCTAATGAAGTACATTGGCCCCAAATTTTATATGTTGCTAAATGCTAGATGTTTCAAAAGTACTTTCCAAATGGTTCTGGTTTCCCAAATTATCTCCAGATATTGAGAACTGTAAGAATAGATGAGTACTTGTCTGCTGTTAGAGTGGTGATAAGATTCTTGCTGAGATTTGAGCATGGTGACCATTATCAGACATTTTCTAGCATCTTTTGGGGAAATGCAGATGACCTTTAAAGAGCTCTGTTTGGCAACACGTCATTAGAGGGTGACACGTTGAGTGGACGGCAGATATCCGGCCTGCCAAGTTAACAATCCATTAAAAAGTATCTAATAACATGCAGATGAAATTTTTATCCTAACTGTAACATGAATGAAAAATGGACTATGTGCATTGAATGCCTCCCCCTCCCCCCCCCCCCCCAAAGAAATTAAAATGCAATTTCTGCCAAATATGTCTATGAACATATATTCATACAGTATGAAGTATTCTCACGGCTTGTTGCTGTGACTCGGACCTAGTTTCATCTGCAGAGGTTCTTTTACTTTCCCCCCATTCACATCCATATCGTCCATATTTGTGTGATACACGTTTTAATTGTCTCTCAATAGTCACTCCGCACGCTATTGAAATTCTTCACTTTATTATTTCTTGCCACATGACAAATATCTTGCCACATATGTGTTTTCCCATCGAATCTTATCCAATTACAGCCTTTTGTTTTTTTTTTCTTTTTTTCATTCTGCTCTTTGAATAATTGGAAACAAAGCTCTGTAGGTGGCCTCAAACGTTTGTATAATTAATACCCTGATGACAGATCTGACAAATTCCGCCTTAGTTGCTTGTGGAGGACTTAAAAAACACTTAATTGAAAATGTCATCTGTGTTACAGAGTTTGCCTTGAAAGAATTTATTCGGAATGAGGCAAAAAAATGTTGAATATATATTAAAGAGAGAGAGATTGTTCTGCCATCCAGTCTCTTGCGTTTGTCGGGAAACAATTTGTTTTGCTTCACGGATCGATCACACAATTTTTTGGAAATTATGTTTTGGCAGGAAAGGTTTCTGACATTTTTTTTTTTTTTAGTTAAACCCATTCTTTGTTATACTTGATAATTTTTTTTTTTTTTAAATTTTTGGTACATTGCATGGATAGATATTTTAAAGGATGACTTAAAGCACAAAATTAAATTTTGATATGTTGTTGACCATCACCATTAGAAACCACTTCCATCAGTCCTGATATTGTTTTCTATATAAATATTGACTATATATATATTGATTATATATATTGACTATATATATTGACTATATATATTGACTATATATATATATAGAACACTTTCAAATTTGGAGAAATGACCCTTTCACACAGCTGAGGTGCTGCCATCAAGTTTATACTAAGTGACGGACTATACTGTATACAAATACTGCATATAATACACAGACCATCCTGTCAATTCCTCAGATGCAATGCTGTTTTTTTTTAGTTTTCTTTGCAAGACTTTTATGGCTTCGAATGGTGTGTTTATGAATATGTTTCAAATTTGTCAAGGCCAGAAGGTGTTGAATATCATCCAAGGATGATCTGTTGTGCTGTCCACATTATCACGAGGAGATTGATGATACCTCCTGCTCAAAATATTGACTTCAGGTCACAGTAGTTATAGTCCTAGCCAATCAGTTTTATTCTCTTTCATAATATGTGGTGCAATTTCTCCAGTTATTTTTTTCTTTTCACAGTGGCACCTTTGACATCCTAAAGGATATAAACGGCGAGGTGAAGAAAGTCGGAATGTACGACAACACGGGCAGCTTCGGAGAGCTAGCCTTGATGTACAACACTCCCAGGGCGGCGACGATCGTAGCCTCATCAGACGACGGCATTATCTGGGCTTTGGTAAGAGCCCTTACTTTAATGGGCATTAGAGGTCATTAAGATAACAGTTTGCATTGCAGGGGGGAGAGGAGGGGTAGGGGGAGGGGGAGGGGGACAGAGGGAGGACGGAAGGGCGGAGGGAGGGAGGGACTGAAGATATGAATGTTGCCTGAGACAATCCTGTAAAAAACTACAGAGCTCAAAGAAGAGAGGAGCATCAAACCGTAAGGTACTAACTGGGCCTGTGATGTAATGCTTGACTTGTTCAAGTCTTTTTGTAGTCTAGTGTACATATGTTGCAGCACTTAAAACATCTCCAAAGAATGGAGTACTGTCATATATTTGTCGGTAGTGGTTTGGGAACTCTTTATTATCTCTATCACATAGATCAGTGAGGATGGGTCCTTTACCATGTACACATGTACAACTGATGTTTTTTTTCCCTTCTGGTTAATGACTCGTTTCGTGTTTTCATGTCAAGGGACGTAAAGTGATTTTTTTTACCTCTTGGAAACTGCACTCAGTGAGTGAATTCAACTCATGCATGGCTTATCCATGCAGTCTCTTAGGGCAGGCACTTAACGTCATGCATATGATTTGTGTTTACGGGGGGTTGTAAAAGCTTAAAAACTTAAACATTGACGGTAAAAAGCACGACGGACTGGAAACGTTTGATCTCTCAGAGTAGACGCTATTTATTTGGAAATAAGTTTTAATGGCTCCCCCAATTTTATCACCCAGGGCCGTGAATCTTTCCGAAGGATCGTCCTGAAGAACGCGGCGAGAAAACGAAGGGTGTATGAAAACCTCCTGGAGAGTGTATCCATGCTGAAATCTTTAGAGGTGAGATTCAAACTTGGTCTTTCTGTTTATCTGTCTGTCTGTCTGTCTGTCTGTCTGTCTGTCTGTATGTCTGTCTGTCTGTGTGCATTTGTTTTGTATTCTGACTGAGGACTTGAACAAAAGAATTCCAGGTCCTCGGTTGTGATTTCTAAAGAATCACCACATCCTCGGAAGAATTCTATTGTATGGGGTATTGTTAAGGTTAGGGTACGTGGATTTGAACAATGGAAAATGCAATGGGGTCCTCGGTCTGAGTGTAATACAAACATGTGTGTGTGTGTGTGTGTGCTGCCATGATCTTCTCCTCTTGTTATGAATCACAGTATTGCATGTTTTGTTGAAAGTCATTCAGCAAAAAGGAAGGTAGAAAACAGAAGGAGCAAAAAAAGGAAAAGAGCGATACCACAGAGCCCACTTTTGCATGTAACTCAGTTGTTTAGATTCCCAGCATTTTAACCCAATTCTAATGCAAATGGATTGATTCTTTGTTGATGTCGAAGCTTTGGCATATTCACAAGCACAGGTTCAGATGAGGAAATAATAGTTACCTCTTTTGGGGGGTACAGCGGGGGGCGTAGTGTCGAATGTAATCAATGAAATACCCTTGTAAAGTGGAGTGAGTTTAGTGACCCTCTCTAAGGTCACTGCCCTCTTCCTTGCAAATCCTCTGTTGGGGAACCTTTGACACGCTGCGTGTTATAGCCTGTATTTTTCATCCATTGGCATAGTATTACATGAGTATTACAAAGTGTTATTACATGGAATTATGGATTTTCCAAACCAGAAGGAATTCATCTAGGAGTTCCATCTACTAGCAATTTCTGCAAAATTCAGTATTTCTAGCATTCGGTATTTCCAGACAGAAGTTCGGCTTTTAAAAGGATAAATAAAAATGATACATTCAAATGACACGGCCATATTTCCCTCGATCCCTCTTGTTGACATTCGCCAGGAGTCTGAAGGTTTTTTAATACCCTTTCCGTACCTTCAGTACTTGTCACACGATTACAAAAGTCATGCTGTTTTTTTTTGCTCCCGTCGTTCAGTGAGATAAAATCTTTACAAATTCATTTTGCATTTTTCCTTCCCTCTTTTGATTACTTCCGGGGGCTTTCTCTCTGTTCTGATATTTCCATCCTCCAAGATAAAAAGGGGGAGGGAGGAAGAGCAAAATTTTGGATATTCTCTCCTCTTCTCATCATAAAACCAACTCGGGACTAGTTTTAATTTCATTCGACGGAGGTCTTTCAATGGAGTGAATAATTACAGTCTGTCCATACTTGGGAACAAAGCTGCGAGGCAGATTTCTTTTTTGTGTAGATATTACATGTTCTGTTGAAGGCATTGTCTGTAATAAAATCTAGTGTAATATCTATTATTTCCTGACACCCTGATATTGGTCAATTAAATCATTGAAAGGAGGCACTGATGGAAAATAAAGGTTCAGTGTCGGGGGGGGGGGAGGGGGGATGGAGGAGGTAGTGTCCTTAGTCCTTACAACTTTTAGCATGAAGCAGAAGACGTTTTATTTGGATTATTCTGCCATCAATCACCAGTCACATCTCTGCTGCTTACAGCTTCACACCCCTTTAAGACATTTAAATAGGCTAATAACTTGTGTTCTGTCGATTTATCTCTTCTTTTTTTTTCGGGTTATTTATTAAAAAATTGGATTGATCAGTTTTGAGAGTACCCTTAAATTGGTTGGTTTTCTCTCCGAATTAAAAAAACACAGAGTCCATTTGCCGCAAGAACAGCAGGGAAAGACTTTATATAAAATGTTTCTCGATTCTACCTGAATAGCCAGTCAGATAAAGACGATCCAAGCGTGCCATTTATCACCGCGCCTCTTAATGTAATAAACTTCCCTCCTACAGTTTCCCCTCAGTCGCATTCCACCGTGACCCAGCTAACAGAACATTTTATACGGCAATGCCAGAGACTTATAACCGGTGAAGTTAATATCTCTTGAATTGATTGTGGCATTTGCACCTCACGATGTGTCATTAATGTTCAGCTTAACACGTCAGGAAGGTTTAATTCTCGTTGCCAAATCAAACGCTCCGAGCGATTCGGAAAAGGGCTCGCAGGCTCGCTGACATTAACCGTGATGCTGCGTGCATCCACGGGTACAAAGCGAAGTCAATCTGCGTTAAATCTCGAGGGCAGTCTCCCAGAGTCTCGGTGAATCAACATACTTTGCATTTAACAAGAGTGCATTGGTAGGTCGCCTTACAAGCAATAACATCTCGGTCATGTTTTTTCTGAAGACCTTGAAACCTCTGGTATCGAGAGGGTAGAATCATTTCTATGTCTGCCAGCATTTTCATTTCTCTCGATATTAAACAGTTCATGTGAAGAGAATTAAAAGAAGATTTTTTCCCGGATGCCACGATGTGAAGTTTATTGTCTGCATGTAACACACTGTATGAAAAGGACAAAATGGTATTTATAGATGCTCCCCAAAAATAATTATAGCTTGAATTACCTCATTCTATCCTTAAATTGTCTCCTGTTTGTATAGTTTTCTTCGCTACTCTTCGACATTTCAATGCCATTCACATTGTAGTCAATATACCTGACCAGTCAACTTTCCTTTTCAAGTAAAAAGGTAGCGAAAATTCTTTAGTTAGAGAAGGGAAATAAAAAATGGTGAATTTGATTTGATCATGTTGCAATCTAATTTTGAGTAAATACTATATTGTCCGTTTACGTTATCGATGAAACTAAAAAATTATGAAAAGCTTCAGAAACAGAAATGTCAGTCCTCCCAGCAAAATCTTTAAAACCTTCAAAAAAAGTTTATATCAAAAATGGCTCTTTATTTTTCAAAGATACTCTTTAAAACCTTTTTATGAAATCCTTTCTTTTATTTTAAGTTAAATTTTTTTTTTTGTGAAGATTTTGTTTAGAGTAGAAATATTGTATTCAGTCATGCTAACAATTGGCCATTAAGTTTTTTGTGGACAGCCAGGCATGATTCATGCAGTGATACAAAACAGACTCACAAACAGCAGTTAATGTAAGTCAGGTATTTTAAATTAGGGCCACAGATGATCATGTAAAAATGGGCATAGTTGGTAAGGATATTACAAATTAACTTCAATTGTGACCTTAAAAACCTTTATTTTCATGTTTGAAGCCTTTAAAAAACTTTTTTCTTCTTTTACAACCTTTAACAAAAACCTTTGTTTTGTTTGAAGAGCTTCTAGGAGGTCTTAAATGTCTTTAAAATGTAAAACCAAATGTAAACCCCCCCCCCCAAAAAAAACAAAAACAAAAATTGCTCTAATGAGTTAAATGTTTTCTGCTGAATTAATCAGGTTACAAACAGTGCTCAATTACTCTGTACTTTTAATATAGCAATCACACGTGTTGCTGTTATTTCATATTCAAACCGCAATGTTTTTTTACTTGCGTTCTACCGTATCGGAGGAGATGGAAGTCTACATTTGAAGTTGTTGCCTTCTTAATTCTAAATGATTGAGCTGGAAATGTAGATTCTAAGACGTTATTGACGTCACCAGTCACCCCCTTGATTGAATTACTGTCCAAACGACAGCCTCATCTAGGAATATTGAAACCTTTTTCGTTTCTGATGACGGGTGGGCAGGGTGTCATGTCACAAAATCATTTTTTTGGATGTATGTCCTCTGTAGGTAGGATTCCTTGTCATGAAGAAAATGTCGAAAGCTTTGCAACCATTTCCGTCAAAAATGTCACCCCGACATTTGGTGGCGTATCTTTCAACTATTGATTTTAGATAACTAAAAAATTTGGCATTTCTACGAATGTTTGACTTTAACTTACAAAGAAATGGTCAGCATATTTGAAAATTTCTGGTTTCCATTTCTTTTTTTTTTGTCAGTGGTTATTCAGAATATTTAGCAAAAGAGGGGTCTCCACATATTATTCTTTTTTTTAATCATTATTTTATTTGACCAATTAGTAAAAATTAGTTTTCTTTTAGTTTGAGTAATTACAATCTCCATGTTTTTGGTCATTTTGGTTAGATTTGGTTAAATTGTCTAAAAAAAAAATCTCTGGTAAGCAAATTTGGAAATCTGCTTTGAAACATGAAAATGAGTAAATTTATGTTGCTAGGCTGGTTAATCCCAAGTTGGCAGTTCACATTACTTGTTCGCTTTCAGAGTTAGGGGTTTTGTCTCTGCTATAGTACTGTACATGTATATATGTTAAATATTTCATTGAAGGTTCTATGCCAGTATTTCCAAATCAAATTAAGGTGAAGCAAATTATGTGAAATAATAGTTGCAGAGATATGCCGATCATTAAATCCTATAAATTTTATACTCTCGTGTCGTGATGGCAGTTCTCGCAAACTTGCGACTCCCCCCCCCCCCAAATGGAAAAAGAATTCATCATTCCTACAACTCTTTATAATCCCAAGTTAAATTTGCAGATTTTAACCAAACCAGATTACACATGAATAAGCGGAGCAAACGTACGTACGTACGTAGCCCGAAGGGATGATTTACCTTGGAGTTGCATCAAAGACCACAGACTTAAGGGGGGGGGGAATAAAAAAAGTAGCTAAATGAAATTAAAAATCAGCGGCCCTCCACAAAGAAGTTGTAGGAATTAGCCAAGTCTGTTCCATCTTAGTTGATTAAGAGTAAATTGACTGTGAGAGCAATCTCAGAGCTCATCCCATGGGACTGATCGGTCAACCGAATTTATTAGAACGAAAGACCTTTCATGCTGCACAATGGTAAGGGTCTCTTGGCTGCTAAATGTGAAATCAATTTTAATGGAGTTTGGATATCCATGGAATGAATAAGATAAAATATCGGAGAGGGGTTTTTTTTCTCGGTGCCGGTAAAAATGCTTCATCGCGACATGTGAAAACGATGATCTCTGTAGAAGTACAGGCTTTGCGTTTTTGAGATCCCCTTTTGTCGTATTAAAGTCATGTCTCGTATTTCCGGAAACAATTTGACTCGAGGCCGTATAGGCCGAGGCGATCGAGACGGAAGTCGGCCGTTTCTTTTTTAGTTAGGAAAATTGTTGTTTTTGTGAATTTATTGAAAAAGACGTTGAGTTAGAGTACTTCAGTAGAGGTTTGAGATGAGGTTTAAAGCCTTTGAATATTTAATGGTTTGTGCAAATTACAGTTTATATTTAAAAAAAATTGTCATCCGCTTATAGGTGGAATTGAACAGTTTCATTGTATGCTAAAACGAACCGTTACTGAGCAGATTTGCTGACTTTGACACTAAAATTTTTGTGTATGTATAATAGAGCGAACATGCAGCTCGCAAATTATGTAACCCCCAAAAAATCATATATTATCTGCGAGTGGGCTGTATTTCCATATTTGAATGAAACCAAGTCGTAAATTTAATACGAGGTTCCTTTAACAGTTCAAACTTTGCAGTGCCCCCCCTCCCCCTCCACACACATGCATCTACAAAAAGCATTTTATTCTTTAATTGATTTTTTTTTTTTGGCTTTCTGTGCAATCCCTTTAAAGTCACTTCATTAAAACTTTAACTTTTTGATGGTTAGTCATATATTTCACTTTATCCTTGCCCTTTGATGTTTTGTAAACAACTCAGTAGGTAGGGGACTAAATCTGTTTAAATGTCTCTCGGAAAAAAAAAGAGACAGCTCGTGATTAAATCCATGCTCCAGTGAGCCACAGAAGTGTGTAAACTAATATGATATTCATTAAAATGTCATTGATACCATGATGAATCTCAAAGACCTGTGGAAGACTCGCTAAAATATATCACCAGACGCCGTCTGTTTGGTCAGGCACATCTGGGTAGCAAACCATGCAATGTTTTTTATTCTACTTTAGTATTGGTTCTATATTTACACAATTTTTAATTTTTGTTTTTAATACAAGGTAAGCCTGTCCTAGAAAGGTAGAAATAAACCCCCAGCGTTCATCTCTTTCTGACAGGATCCAGATGCTAGTGAATATAAACAACTGCACCAGAAGCTATTAAGAAATATTGCTGGGGTTTTTTACCATTTTAAAATTTATTTTTCATTTTTTAGAGATATCATTGTTGAAAATTGTGTCAGGTGGGCTGCCAGTTTGTGAATGTGTGACATCACAGTGTCACCAGAAGTCATAAACCTGTCACGTTCCCATTGTTCTACTTCTGCGTAATTTTTAATCTGAAGGAAAAGCAGTATTTAATAATGAAAGCAATGCCAATGTCTAAGATCATATTAAACAAATCAACATGTTAAAAATCACAATTAGCAATTCATAAACCTGGGACAAAAATTACCAACTGTCTAAATGTCCACTCCCAAACTGAGAGCTCCGAAATGTCCGACAGTTTCAGCCAAATTCTAAGAAAATCTGTCAAATAGAGATAATGTTTTACGGATATATGGGACTTAATTGAGCTTTATTGTAGAGCCTGATAGGATACAGTTTGTACTGAGATGTAAAACCAGTCGACGTTACCGCCAACCCTGATGCGTCAGAAAGTCTTTAACAATGATATAAAATTCTGCTTAGTGTCCTGCTCGATGAATGGAAAGCATTTATAGAAAATTGTAGCAGGCCTGGGTTCCCTTTTGATTGTGTTTTAAGCTTTGCTCCCTTCATTTGTGAGTTACTAGTCTTTTATGGGATACTCTAATTAAAGTTAAACAATATTCCCTACTGTTGGTCGAAGACCCTGCCCCCATCACAGTATCGTCTCCCTACCTTGAGAAATGGTTGATTCACTTGCTTTGCAGCCCTCCTGTAGTACCCCAGGAAGTGGATCTCAATGGGCGGTCTGTGATGTCATTTGTGATGTCATCAGGGGGTACAGTGGCTAATCTTGGAAAACTTTAAATAATTTTCTTATGATGATTGTCATGTTGAATTATCCTTGAAATGTGATAAATACAATGTGCATGGTGCTTTGAATTTCATGAAAATGCAACAAGTCTTGTGTAGGTATATTGACTCCCCACCCCCCACCCCCCTCCCCATGGATAAATAATGTAAAAATTATTAAGAAAATCAGATATATACAGTGCAACCGCCGCCATCATGGTATCAGTTTCTCTACTGTTGCCAGCTGCATGCATTTCACTAAATTTCCAAATCACCAAATTTGAAAGGGAAAAAGGAATTTATATCTTTGCCATGGAAAACCAAAATGTTTTAACACATATTCATGAAGAACATATTTCCAGCAATTCTTGTTTATTAAGCAATCAACTTCAGCCACTGGAAAAACCGTTTGAAACCAGAAGGTTTTCTTTTTAATT
Source organism: Apostichopus parvimensis (assembly GCA_000934455.1). Lineage (NCBI taxonomy): Eukaryota > Metazoa > Echinodermata > Holothuroidea > Aspidochirotida > Stichopodidae > Apostichopus > Apostichopus parvimensis. Next base: position 19,247 of record KN882217.1, read on the forward strand.
CCAGTATTAAAGTTGTGCATATATATATTGTACTGTTCAGTCTTCCTAGGCCGAGAAGCACACCAATATCCTGCATTCCTTTGCCTTGTATGCAGTCGGATTAGAAATCCATTTACTCTGTTGTTAAAGCATATATAGCATCTCACCACTCGTCAGCTCATCGCCAACTGTCAGGACAGACCGAGCTGTCCTGATCTATGCCATTAAACTTGTGACGGGTTGATTACACAATAAAACTTTTAAAAAGAAGAGCATAAAAAAAAATGGAACCCTTCCTCTAGTCCTACGTCGCGAGTTGTTTCACCTAAACAGTCGTAGCTAATAGCCCAGTCCTCTTTCGCTCTCATCCATCAATCAAGGGGCCACTTCACAATCCTTCCCATTCATTAGAAACATCTTATCTTGCGCCTCTTATCACCTGCTTTTTCGAGAAAGCTCACCTCTTCAGTTTTTACTACGTAACAAAGTCCTCTTAATGCGCCGCCGTATGGAGACTCAGCTGTAATACAGAGAACTCTCCTCTCGTGAGTCACTGACCGAAGGTATACCTTTCGTCACGTTTGGTTTAATTGTGTGCGAGTATCTCGTACTGTACTCTCTCGCAGGTGGGGGAAGCGGATCATTTAGTGTCAACGATGAAGAGTACCTTTCTTTTGTGGTTGATGAACAGGGATTGGCGGGGGAGGAGGGGGGGGAGCGGGGGAGGGAGTGAGAGGGATGGTCCTTCGGAAGTCGATTGTCTCTAACTTCTACCTTCGGAATAAGGAATCTACGATTTAGTGTGAAAAAGGTTTCAGATGGTTATAAAGCAGATGGAAAAAAAACTTGAAATTTGAAAAGGGACAGCGGATGTAATTTATATCTTGTCAAAAGAGACTGCAAGAAACATTCCTTGTTGGATAGTACTAAATAATCAAATCCTTGATTCTGCTAAATATTAAGCTGGGGTGCATGCACCTGGGGGTGCCAAGCTGGCATCCAAGGTGTACCCAGGCTCAATATTGAGACGTAAATAAAACAAGAAATTTCCCGAAAGATTAAGTTCATTCACAACTGAGTGGTGGGGGGGAGGGGAGGGTGAAAAATGTTTTTTTTTTGAATAACTAAGGGGTACAAGTAGTGGACAAGGTTAAGAACCACTGTGCCAAATACAGAGTCGTAAATGAAGTGATCCTAGCGAGTCACATTAAAAGTAGTTTGAGGTGGCATCATCTGTCCTGCCCCACTCACCTGTTACAGTGCTCATGTTCTTCTGTGTTCACATTCTCCTGTGTTCACATTCTCTTGTGTTCACATTCTCATAGATATAGACAATGGAGATTTTAAAAATAATTGCTGTGATAAATATGGGAATTGATGAGTTGGTTCTGTCCTGCAGTAATACAATCTCTTGCTTATAATACCTTCAGTGGTTTCTGTTGTCTGAGGCTAGCTTCAAGCACACACTGCTAATATTTGTGTGCACATTTTCTCGGAGACAACGCAGATTTGAAGGTGTCTGTCTGTCTGTAAAACTAGAAAAAGATTGATAGTTTGGTTCGGTAGTGTATTAATACCGTTAAGTCATTAACTAAGAGTGGTTCTGTTTGAGCGCATAGGGTTCATGAAGACACTGCACATATATCTCTGTACATGGAGGTATGTGGCATACTCTCCCCAGTACCAGGTCATGACCCGGGGTGAGATGTTCAAAACTTTGGTGTCAGGTGATGCATCCATTCCTTGGTTGATTGTCCGTTCGTTCACACAGTCACAAGGCAATGGCTTCAGATTCTGTACACACATGATGTACAGTAGGCTGGGTGCAAACTATAGCCGTTATCTTCAGCAGTGTGTGTGTATGTGATAGTTATCATACATACGTCACCAGCAGAAGGCACACGTTATTATTCAGCGACTTTTGTCTTTACACATGAGATGCTCATGTCCTCTCAAAGAGTATGGTCTGTAATTAACTGCCTGAGTTGACTTTTAATGCCTAGCTGCTGTCTCAAGACATTCATCATTCCGCTAAATTTGTGAGTAAAGTTCTTCCAAAAGATCGGTAATTTGGAAAGGATATGAGAAATGGAGGAAATGAACGAATAAAGGAGAAGTGTATATAAACAGAGTAAGATGATACTTTAAGTCATTAAAAGTCATTAAATTTCATTTCATTTCGAGACTCAAGTGGGTTTTTTCGTGCATCTTCTCCTACAACTCTGCTACAAAACGTGCAGCATATTCTGACTCGGTGACTGGTTTTTTATGTGAACGCTTTCATCGTGTATGTTTGTACTCTCCCCCAAAAGACAAACTCTGAGCCCGAAGATGAATGTGAGGGGATACGTGATAGTTTATAGGGAAGGTCTGCCAATGATTGCTAGGAGCAGTATATTTATTGATCAGTCTCTGATTTCATGGCCAGTAGTAACTCAAACCCCTCCAGTCAATGACTTGGTTACATCGTTCTGTTTCCTGATATATCTGCGCATCTCCGTGTTTTATTGCTCGAGCCTTCGTTCAGTGTGTTGCATGACTCCAGCATCGTAGCGAACTAAACAAAAAAGCATTCTTATTTTGTCTTCACATTTGGGTACAATTTACACTTATATTTTTTGTTTTTTTTGGGGTTATGTGTTTGTGTGTGTTCGTGTGTATTCTCCCCCATTCTCCCCCCCCCCCCCACAATGTAGCATTCCAGATGTTATCTGGAAACTGAGTTTTTAATTTACAGTTAAAATCAAAATGGGAGTCATATTGTAATTTGATAATAATTGTATATATGTCTGGGTATGTATGCCCAGTGGCAACGCACCAACCAGTCTATCTGATCTTAAAGTTGGAACTCAACATGTACTGTATCTCTGTATAGCCTGTAAACTTTTGAGAAGTAGGTATAATCTTCCTGGCCAGCTGAAAATTTGTGCAAAACTTTTGTAGTTATATGACTTTTGTATGCCCTGCCCTACACTTAAAACATTTGGTAGCTCAAATCAGATGAAAAACTGCTAGAAATTGCTCGCCCGCGATAAACACGCTCTATTCATCGAATACCGCAGTAGATCTTGACCACCGTGACCTTCTTAGTTACCCTGCCTTCTTGTCCGTGCATTAACCTCTGCCTTTTATCCACAAAAGCCAGGCAGTAGCAAATGGTGTCAAAAGTTACTATAAATTACAAGAATTGATTTGACTAAACTATCCAACAAGGAAAAATCATGATTTCAGATTCAACCGTAATCAGCTTAAACTGTTTACAAGATGGAAAGCTCCAGATTCTAAACTAAGACATTTTCACCTCTTTTGCCCCTCTTAACTCCATTTATTAGAGTGGCCAAGGTGCTTGTTTTCTTTTGTTTTGTACAAAAATTTAAAAGTGATAATTGTTACACTTCTTTACATTTCCCTATAGGCTGCAGTATCAAAGTTCACACGTGTCCCCCTAGATTTTATGCGATGCCTTCTAGATTTTATTGTACGGACTTTCCAAAAAAACAGCCGGCAGCCGTTTTCCACCCGAAGTCGTCGGATCTACGGCATGCTTGTCACTTTTGAAATGCCCCAGTCAAGAAATGTAACAAACAGTTTAAAGATGAAAAGATCGCTCTTTGTATTAAAGTCTTTCTCTTCGAAGGAAATCAGGGAATTTGAATTTAGAGCTCCAGAATTAGGGATACTTTTTTTGTGGAGACCTTTCTTGTTTGCAGCATGATCGTATCACCATATATATCATCACAGCAGCTGTGTGTATGTGTGCGTGCGTGTGTGAATTGATCATCCTGAGTTTCTGGAAATGTCATACGTAAAGCCTTCTGACACTACCGAAAAATGTATTTTGTACTTTACAAGACTCTCAGATGCTAGATGTAAACTACTTTTTGGTCTTTTGTTTTTATTGCTCTTTTCAAGTTATATGAATATCTATTAAAAGACTGATTAATGAGGGGAAAAAAAAGAAGAGAAAACACCTTCCATATCTCTATTAGTAATAATTATACATAGCAAATATGGAATTCTACAAAAAATATGTAAATTTTCTGCATTTGAAATTAACCTTCATGACTAGTCAAATAACCCTAAAAGCTAACACATTCATACAAAAAAAGGAATAAAAAGGGAGGCATTTGTTTGAAACGAAATTGTTCTCGATGTTTTATCAGTAATTTTGTTTCTCTTTCAATTTTTCAGCCGTACGAGAGGATGAATCTAGCAGATGCTCTGGTCACTAAGCCATACTCTGACGGGCAATGCATCATATCTCAGGTATTGTTCAACGGAAAATCACTTTTGACCATTTTCTACTTGCGAGGTGGGTGGGTCCATCTCTACAGTGAATACAAGAAGAAAAGTTATTAGTTTTCAACAGAGGTGAACGGTCATCTAAGGTCATCAGAGTTCATAGTCTAAATATCAACACAGTTTGTAAGGCTACCCTTTAAGTGAGAAAAAAAAAAATGAATTTGCAGGTTTTTCTTGGAGGTGAAATTTCAACTTGGGTGGGTCTTAAGTAGCTCCAGAAGTAAAGCTTGGGTGACCTTCAAAACTTGGTAAGTGGATCCACTTCAATTAGAGAACCAGAACCCTAATTGTTTAGATTGATGTCAAAGGTCGTTTCAGGTACAAAACTCAAAAAGTGCAGCAACTTTGTTCACATGGAAAACTACCAAAGTAAAGCATTGATGAGGTTGATATGTAGGTCTCCACGAGTGCAAGAAACAAGCCGATCCCTTGTAGTCAGCAATTTAAATTTTTTTATCTTAAAATGTCGTCTGCAGTACTCACAGTAATTCTCAAATGAAACGTGACAAGACCGAATCAGCGGTCGTCTCTCTTTGGGATTTGTCTTTTGAAGAAAAAAGCAAAAATTCTCACGAGGACGTGTAGAAAAATGTTCAATCTGTCTCTCCATTCATCAGTGTCGCCATTTTCCATCGCCGGCCGTAAATCGGCGGTGGCAAAGCGCGTCTTTATGGATGATCCCTGCGACTAACCCATAGTTTGACAAGATACTTATAGTCTCATTTCCCTAAGTAGGATCTTCTGACAAGGGGGGGGGGGGGATTTTCTGCCATCCATTCTGTCGTTATACATCGAAACGTTTGTTATCCGTCGAAAGGTAAAGAGGCAACGGAAAAGACCTAGATAATTTGGAAGCTAGGAGGAATATTTTGTGGCTTTATGTTTTTGCTCCACCTAGCCTGTTTTTGTATACAACCATTTGCTAATTGTCAAGAAAAGTTTAGGGTTTGAAACTGTTTGCGGAAAGAAGAAAAAAATATGGGGTAATAAGTCATAGTTCTCTGTTTATTTGTAGAAATAGTCTTTTGAAAATGAATGGTGGTGTTGGGACTAGGGCAAGGTTGTTTAGGTGTTTAAAATAATTATAAAAATACATACATACATATATATATACACATGTATTGGCTGTGAAATTACAATAAAGAGGATTATCCCTTTCTGTATTCCAAAGATTAATCCAAAATTGGTTTCTGGTTTATACCTTTCTCTGAGTTTGTAAAGTGGAATTAGCAAAGCTTCCCATGGTGAAAATTGTTAACATTTTTATTTGGGGGGCTTAAAATTAGTTGCCAAACTACAAAAGAGAGAAAAAAAATTAGGGTGGGATGATGGGGGGGGGGAGGCAGGGGGAGGGTACAATCAGTCATAGTAAGAGATAGATAGGTGTTTATATTATTTGCACAAATATAATTTTGATAATGAATATAATGATGAATGGTGGTGTTGGATCTAGTGCAATGTTATTTAGGTGTGTAGTATATATTATACATGTATTAGCCATGACATGACAATATTGAAGATTATCCCACCAAAAAAAAGAGCAAAAATTTGGGGCAATATAGTCACAGTTTGTTAGACAGGTTCATGTTTGTTTACACAAAATGATAATATGGAGGATTATCCCAACACACTTGTAATCCAAAGATTAATCCATAATGGCTTCACCTGCAAAAATTACGTATATCTCTGAGGTATATAACATAATGAATTAAAAGCTAATACAATAAAATGTAATATTTGTTGACAATCATTTTCTTGATGGGTTGCATTGTATCTGTTTTCCAGGTGATATGTGTTTTCCCATAAATATGCAAACACACCAAAAAGATTATGAAAAAGATTATAAAAAAATTATACATATTACCCATTATTTATGGCCCACCTATAGATCACATTTTCACGTTTAAGGGTCTGGATGGTTCGGTCCCAACCCAATAATTTTGTAAGATCTAAATTTTACCCCATGGATATCCTCCTCAAGTGATCATTAAAGAGTACTTCCACTGATTCGATTGCAATTGATTGCACGTCGACTGAAAGTTTAAAAATGGAAAAACCATACTGTCAGATTCCAACAGAAAAAAAAAAAAAATGCTCAACGATCAATTTTTCTTTTGTTTTCAGCAAGCCTGGTTTGCCACCCATTGTAAAAGCTTGGCAACCCCATTTTGATTAGTGACCCACAAAGTTGGGAAGCAAGGGGGTCTCAACCACCATGTGAAATGCACCAATCAAATGCTGCGTCGTAGAACCTTCCGCAAAGTACTTTGAGAAAGTTTTTTTAGTGTGTAAACTATCAGCATCCTGCAAATTTGAGTCCATTGCAGACGATCTTTAAAGTCTTAACAAAATTGTCGCCTCCAGTTTATCGATTTCATGGATGGTTGTGTCGAAATTTCCTGGACAGTTTCGCTCCCTCGCACAACAAGTCTTTCACCTTCTTCTCTTTCACTCTAGGGAGATGATGCCGACGGTTGTTACTTTGTCGAGGAGGGCACCGTACGAGTCAGTATGAAAAACACTGTAAGTAACAAACAACTGGTCATGCATTCATAATATATACAGTTTTCCGTTCAGTTTGTTTGTTTTTTTTTTTGCTTATTGTTTTGTTTGGATTCTGCTGACCGACTGTGTCAGTATTTACTTTGCGCTAAAGTGGAAGAGTCCTGTCAGGGTCACGAGCCGTACGACAGAGTGGCTTATATGGTCTGTTTACTAATATCAAGAAATTTCATTGTACGGAAATGGCCACTACTGAACCACTGCAAGCTAAAATCAGAAGAATTGAAAAGTAGAATCAAAAGTTTAGGTTTTTTAAATTTTTATCAGACACCAAAATCTATCTGGACCTGTTTAATTTGTTTCCCTTTGCCGTGCTTCATTTCTTGGCCTGCTCTTTAAATTTTTGTTTGTTTCTATTTGGAAATTTTTGCCGTGTGTACTATATTTTATCTGTTGCTGTTTCATCTTGGGAGTTGCCATACCGAGTAGCACTTTAATACACTATTAGCAATCCAAATTGGGATTATAATTGGCGCTAAACGCAGCATTTTGAGTATTTGATTTTGCCGATTTCTTTTGTTTTAAGCTGTTAATTGCAAATACTAAAATTTTGTAACCTTTGGTCTTTAGCTTCACTAATCATTGTTCATTTAAACATGAAGTCTGGCCAACTCATTTTTTTCTTAAATTGAGTAGTTTCCATTTTCCATTTGACTACTAGCAGCCCCCTCCGCCCCAAGAAAATGGACGTGGGTGATGTAATAGTTGAAAATGGAATCAAATATGTTAATTAGACACGCATTAACCTACATAATACTCTGTAGGTTTGTTAAAATTGCGGACGACTGGATGCGAGAAAGGTGTCTTAATCAGGATCGGCAGTCAGTCCTCATTTCTGACTGGGCTCACGTGTTATTCCTTCAGCGAGTATATAAATAATTGTTAAACGTAAACTCTATATCTGATCTGTTTCTATATCGCCATAACACGTAGGACACTGAGAACATGACGAACGTATCGTTAGAGCTGAATTAAGCAAAGCAGTCCAAACTTGCACTTAGCTGCTCTGAGAAGGGTTACTGATGGATTTAAAGGCAACTGAAGGATAATAGGCCCTTCTTTTCCCTCCCACTATTTTCTTTCGCATTTGGTTCAGCGAATTGTACTCAGAGAGTTCTATATTTTTTTTTCTTTTCCTTCCCTCTTTCTGATTTCATTTCGTGTAGCAAATCCTGTCAGCTTTCAGCATGAATGGTATCAGAGATTGCTCATACTTTCTCTGTATTTCTGTGTTAATTTCTCATCCTGTTGAGTTAGTTGCAAGAACAATGGGTCGTTAATTTCCTTCTCTATCCTCCGCTGTGGCATTTCCTTATCGTGATGAGTTAATTCTGGGACTGAGGAGATGACTGTTTTCTTTGGGATCCTTCATTCCCTACTATGTCTCTCATTTCCCATCATGTTGAGTTATATGTGCTATACTCGAGATACCTGTTTTCGTCTCTGTCCTTTCAACGTTTTACGTTATGAACCGTGTGCCGTGATGTCGAGTCTTCAAGATCACCGAGAGTCTTGTCTGTTTTCCCTACCATATTGAAACTGTTTGCCATCTCTGACATTTTCCCGGACCCCAATTCTATCTCTTACTCTGTCCATCCCGGTACATTTGTCATCATGGTGTGAGACTGACCTTGGTATGACTGAAAAGAATCTCTCTATTCTTCATGTTTCATTTTCTTTTATATTTCTTATCTGTGTCTTACATTTCTCACCTTTTCTTAATTAATTGTACAACCAGAGCAAGTTATCTTCTTCTTTTCCTGTACCATCTCTTCTCTTTCTCTATAATATTTCTCATCATGTTAAGTTACAGATGCAACCAAAAGGAGCTACAGGCTTTAGCTTTAGGCTCTTTCTCTTTTATGTAATATTTCTCATCATGTTGAGTTAGTTATGCAACAGGAGTACTTCATCCTTTTCTGTTTCAAAACGCACTTCCATCTCTCTCTCCCTTCTATATATAACACTTCTCACCATGCCGAGTTTATGTCATGTACATACAACCAAAGGAAGTTCATCTTTTCCTTTATGCTCGTTCTCCTTTACGTAATATTTCTCATCATGTTGAGTTAATTATGCAACCGGAAACTTCATCCTTTTCTGTTCCTACACTCTCTCTCTTCCTTCTATATATAACACTTCTCACCATGCCAAGTTTATGTCACGTATGCAGCCAAAAGAAGTTCATTGTTTCCTGTACGCTAATTTTCTTTTACGTAATATTTCTCATCATGTTGAGTTAGTTATGCAACCGGAGTACTTCATCGTTTTCTGTTCCTACACTTTCTCTCTCTTCTATATATAACACATCTCACTGTTCAGAGTTTATCATGTCTGCAGCCCAAAGAAGTTCATCTTTTCATGTATGCTCCTTTTTCTTTTAGGTAATATTTTTCATCATGTTGAGTTAATTATGCAACAGGAGTACTTCATCCTTTTCTGTTCCTACATACTCTCCTCTCTCTCTTCCTTCTATATATAACGCTGCTCACCGTACAGAGTTTAAAGAAGTTCATCTCTATCTCGGATAAAACATCTCTTATCACGTCGAGCCTATCATGCAATGGAAATAAATTCATCTTTCATCTGTTTGTAAAACTCTCTTCTTTGTAAAATTTCTCATCATGTTGAGTTAACTATACAACCAACAGGATTTTCATCATTTTCTTTGTTTTCTTTTCTTTTGGTCTTTCTGTATTAAAACTCTCGTCATGTAATGTTTCTCATCGTTTATCCCTGTCACTACTCAAAAAATCATAATTTTATCATTGTTTTGTTTTGTTTCACATGGTAGCCGTGTCTCTGTCATCCCAGATCATTGTTCAGATCCCTTCTGGACTACCTCGGCTACTTTCTGCTCACCACCGCCATCCTCTACGCCTCTCTCATTTCCCTCCAAAACCCGTCCATCTTTGCCTCTCTGCTCCCTTCGCCGTATGCCTGCCAACTCTACCGTCTGTCCGTCGCTCTGCCAGTCTTCATTTCATTCCTTCTGCTTCTCCTTCCGTTACTTTCTCTCGTGAGTCCTAGTTTCACTCTTCTCTCTCTTTACTCTTTCTCTGTCTCTGTCTCTCTCTTCACTTCTCTCGAGTTTTATCTCTCCTACGACTAGACCTGTACCTTCCACCAATGTTGCCCGTAGAGCGGTCATATTACTGTAGTATCTTAGTCTCGATGCTGTAGATCGACTAAAATATGGTTTTTTGTCTTTAAACAGCTATCGATTTTGAATCATAAAGTTAGATATAATCTAAGAGAGCAAACAGTTTAGCCTTAAACCAACAATATCAGACAGTTTCCCCCCGGAATGATTTTTTTAATGTCGTGGATTAAAGTAGAATTTTTGCGCAGCATGGATTTGGTTAATTATTGACACTATTGCATAATATAAAAAAAATCATAATAATCAAACTCATCATAGCTGCATCTTATGCAAGAGTTACGTTTCCAGCAATGGCATAAAAAGCAGAAAATTTTGATATTTTGGATGTGCTACTTGCATGTGATTAAAATACTTACATGGAAAATATAAATGGGGGGGGGGGGGTAAGTAAGTCATAATTTACTTGGTATATACTTCCTTGTTTATATCGAGAGCAAAACTGCAGCTTAAAGGAACCTCGTTCTAGTACTTGATGATTTGATATTTGTTTTCTTAGTAATACCTGGTAGATTGGCTATGCTGGATGGGAGGCCGAGGGGGGGGGGTGGAGGAAATTAGAAATTGGGTAAAATTGCTAGAATTTTGGCAATCTCACACTTCATACTAGCTCAATGCAGCTCACAATAAAATTGATACCTTTGCTGATTATCATTACACAGCATATATGCTCAAATCAGGGAATCATTTAGTGTTGAAATCTTGTGTAGCTGTTTGAAGGCTTAACTGTCTCTTAAAAAGCTTTTAATTTTAAAAGGCTTCATCTGTAATACATAACACATTAAAACAGAGCTTCAGAATTGTTATCATAAATTCTTACCACATTTGTGGATGAAAAGATGAAAATGAATCGAGTCATAACTACTAACGGGGGGGGGGGGGGGTTCTGGTGGCCGACAAGTTGACGCGTCTAGGGAAGACAAAATAGTTTGCATCACTAGATTTGCACGCCATCTATCAATATCTCGTACCCATAGCTGTAGCTGTAGGGAAATCCGGTTCGTTTTAAGGTTAATGTGAGATGTGGAGGATGAAAATGTTATCCGAAAGCTTTTATTTTACGTTTGTCATCTCGTTGTGCATAAGTTCATTCTTGATATATGTGAGATATATTTGAAATGTTTTGTTTGCATGAGGCTGTTGTTACTTGTACTGTAAAATGTAGGCGTTTTACAAACTGTAACTTTTTGCTTTTGTAAGAATACACTTAGATATTTAGAGCCAAAAACAAAGCAAAAATATATCCTCATTGCGACAGAGTTTACATCCTTCATGGTTCATAATTGTTCTCGTTAATTGCTGTTATGATATTTTGCATTATTGAAAGAACATTGTGCTTTCATTAAGCCCGTTTGAATTCATTTCACACTTTGATTGGAAAACCAAAGTATCTACATTCTTTCAGTGCAATGTTAAGTCATTGTCGATCATGAAACCTTCCCTTTACCCGTGAAAAAGCAGAACCCTCCCTTCCCCCCTCTCTCTCCTCTGTGCAGGTCGGAATCTTTCCGTCTGTAACAGAATCTCGTCAAAATCAGATCGTCTGATACGACCCTCAAAGACTGGAACGATAAAGTCGTTCGTAGGCTAACCTTTGTCAAAACCATCAGAAACGGAATTGTTTTTAAAATCTGCATCGGACGGCTGCGGTCGTTTTGTTCACAAGATATTTTAAACCCGATGTATCAAATTCTCTCCGTCATTCGTATGGTCCAGACTCTCCGAGAGCAATATTGCTGCTGTAATCAGAAACCGTTATTTTATCCTGGACTGCTGGGTTATTTTCTGCCACGCCCTTCCAAATAGAATATCAGCGACATCATGCTGCATTCACTGTCAGTGATCGTTTCATCGTCGACAAAATACTATTTTACGCATTCACATGTTTTTCGATTCATGCTTTATAACCCTAATTCAAAAACAGCTTTTGTTCAGCTCGTTCGATGATTATTTCTCATTGAATTCATTACTTGGACATTCTCTCTATTTTTTTTGTTTTTTTATTCTTCTCGTTCCTGTTGTTTTTTTGCTCTACTCTGATCTTATCACTGATGCTTCGATCTTCCTCCTTCACCATCATCATCATCATTGCTACTACCATATTGCTGTGTTGTTTGCCGTTCCCAGAAGACCGTAAGTATAAATACTATTCATCCACACACACAACGATTGTATCACACAGACTCTGATTGCATGATGATGTGGCATGATCATGTGACCTGTTTAGTCGTCAGCCTGATTCTCTTTTAGAACAAGAAACCAGATATTTTTTTTCCACCTCAAAACATAATTACTAGAATATACCTTTTTATTTTTTATTTTTTTTCCCCCCCCCCCTCGGCTTCCTTTATATTCGCGTGGGAGAAATTGTTTGTAACACTCTTATATAAATTATCTCTAAAAATCAAAGAAAAGTCCATCTGAAAAGAAGCATATATTTGGCAGTCATTCCTTGAGGCGGTTTAGAAGTTTTAAATATTCTGCACAACTAAACACTTTGGGACTTAAAATAGAAGCCCAGAGATAAAATTCAGGAAGGATAAAAGTTTGAATTGAACTATTTTTGTCTTTTTTTCTATTTTTTAGTGTTTTTTACCCATACTAGTTTGATCACTAGTACTTAGATTGCATTTAATTTTGTGAAGAAAATGATATTTTGGGATAGCTTTAAGAACGTTCAGTTTTATGTGTGAACTGTGTGAACCTTCAATCACCCGTGGTCAAATTTATGCAAAACCTACACAGGCTGATTTACATAAAACGAGTGTCTCTAATCGTCTCCGTACATTAGTGTGGTTGGCATACCTGCGCTATCTACATGAGATAGACATATATACAAAAGGCCATTAAAACCAGAGATGTAATAAAATGTGTTTATTCCATTACTCTCGACTTTCGTATCAGCGCTGTCAAAGTTAGGCAAGTTGTAAATTGGAGAGAGGCTTTCAGAAAGAAGAAAGTGAAATAACCAATTTATTACGATGACGACATCATGGTTTATTCTGTTGGAAATTGTGACTTGTTTTTGTGCTTCTTTGTATGAAAAATGTTGAACATGACTGATAGCGAAAAAGGCCTCGCAGTACCTCATATCTGACGAATCATCTCTCAACCCCTTTTAAAATAATTGAGACTCGCATCTCGTTTCGGAAGATGAACGATCCGAAGAGAAAACATGTCGGTGAAGTGAAATGGGACATGCAAGGAGCTGAGAACGACGCGAGGAATATTTGTTTTTTGAGATGTCATTTTTGAGATGTATACATGTTCTCATGGGGATAGGAATGTTTGGATGGGCAATATGAGAGTAAGATTAACGAGGTAACATTAAATTAGTCTGCAGCATCCAAGTTTATATACTTAATTCTTCTTGAAGGTTTCTTGAAATTTGTAATGCAACATTTGGTCCATTACAGATAAAGGGGTTTTTTTTGGGGGGGGGGCGGTGTTTGGGCAATGGAAAGAAATGTATGAGCTATGGTTTTTAATCCTTGGCAGAGGTAAAATGAATCTATGTGATGTGTGGGATGTGTGTGTGGGATGTCTGGCTTATAAACACAATTGTGTGGTGGGTGAACTTCATATTTGGTGAGCAGATGCATCTTATTAAGTAGAAGAAAAAGGTTGTTTTCTGTGGAGTTCAAAGGCCATTTGAGGTCAACAGAGGTCAAAATATAAACTTGCAATCACAATAACTAAAACTGTAAGGGGGACGATCTTCATATTTGATATGTGGATACCATGTATAAGTAGAAGAACTCATTCTTTTCTGTGGAGTTCAAGGCCATTTGAGGTCAACAGAGGTCAAAATATAAACTTGCAATCACAATAACTAAAACTGTAAGGGGGACGATCTTCATATTTGATATGTGGATGTACCATGATGTATAAGTAGAAGAACTCATTGTTTTCTGTGGAGGTCAAAGGTCATTTGAGGTCAACAGAGGGTGAAAGTCTGAAACCTTGTAAACATGATAACTCCAAGAGCAAACCTTGGATGAACTGCACTCTTAGCATGTGGATGTATAAAGTAAGAAATACAAAAATCCTATGTTTTTGGCAGAGGTCAAAGGTCATTTGTGAGTGTACCAGACGTCACATTTTGAAAACCTTGTAAAAACGATCTAGGTTAAAAATAGAAATGCTTGTATTTACTTCATACTTGGTGTTTGGGCCCACCCTATTGAGTACCAGAACGGCATTATTTTTGGTGAATGTCACTGGTTCCAAAAATTCTGGTTGTGACAGTATTTCACTACTTTCTGTGGAGCTGGTAAGATGGAAAAAACTTAAGCTGGAAACACATAACCAAAAGTAAGAAAACTGGAGTGTTGATTCCTTGTCGGAGTTAGAAAGTTATCTCTGCGATGGTGATAGCGTCTGTGTGCATAGACACTGTATGTGTGTTATGCCTTAGCTTATTAACTCAGACCGTACATGGTGGGTTTATCTTTATAGTTATTAAGGGGATACAAATGGCGCTCCATTATCTGGCAACCTTGTACCATAATCCAATCCAAAATGCTGTGTGTAATGTGACTTGTATCGTGTATGCAGCCTCGACCACTATGTTATATGAAACAACCTCTAACTAAAAGCTAAATCTTTGATTATCATAGTAACGCCTCAGGACCGGAGATCCAAACCTAATGTATCGTCATATTTAAGTAAACTAATGCACTGCAAAGGACTGTCTATTTCTTGATCAGATATATGAAAAATATGAGTCATATACAGTTTGTTATCTGTACCACTTATAAAACAAGCTATGAAGCTTTAAACTTTATTTTCGTCTCAGACTTGCTATTTTTTCTATCCCCAAAAAAAGGTATTATAATGTTAATTATCATATATTGGTTATGTATATGGAGAAGCAGGTGTTTCACCAGTCGCTACACAATTTTGCTTTTTAAATAGCTCACAGATTGCTGTATTTTCACTGTTAATTCTCTTTATCCTTGCCTGGGGAGTTGTGTGTTTTTTTGACATAATATTAGTCTTGATATTTTTTGTCTTGATATTTTTATTTTGATATTTTTAAAATTAGTCTTGATATTTTCTTCAATGTCCTTTTAAGTGGGGAATGTGCAGCAGCAGGTATGTGTAGAATCATAGATAGAAGTGGCTTTCTAAAACAGCATGTTTGCATTGACTATTAACACTGACAGTCATCATGATGAAATCTGAAATATTACAAGAAACAATTGTTGATGCAATGCTTGTAAAAAGTATTCTTACAATGAAAGCAATTGCTTGGAAAATCTTCGCATAAAACCATTCGTTTGTTCCAAAATGTTTATTCCAAATTGTTTAAAAGCATAGAGAACTCTATTCTTGATAAGATTTTGAAGTAGGCCATAGTGGAGTTAAACAATATAGATAGGGATGGGTGGAGGGAGAAATGAGTTAATTGGGACATTTTTTTTAAAGGTATTAATTGGGGTGGAGTAAAGTCCCTGTCATTGCTAAGATTCTGAGGTAGGCCCTAGAAGAGTTAAACAATATACAAAGGGATGGGAGGGGGTGAGATGGGTGGAGGGAGAAATTACTTAATTGGGACATTTTGTTTTGGTTTAGTTTTTGTATTAGTTGGTGTGGAGAAAAATCCCTGTCATTTTGAGGTAGGCCATAGTGGAGTTAAACAATATACATAGGGATGGGAGGGAGGCGGATATGGGGGTGGGAGAAATGACTTAATTGGCACATTTTGTTTTGAGATAGGTAGTTCAAAGGTATTAATTGGGGTGGAGTAAAGTCCCTGTCATTGCTAAGATTATGAGGTAAGCTATAGTGGAGTTAAACAATATACAAAGGGATGGGAGGGGGTGAGATGGGTGGAGGGAGAAATTACTTAATTGGGACATTTTGTTTTGGGATAGGTAGTTCAAAGGTATTAATTGGGGTGGAGTAAAGTCCCTGTCATTGCTAAGATTCTGAGGTAGGCCCTAGAAGAGTTAAACAATATACATAGGGATGGGAGGGGGGGGGGGGGGGGTGGGTGGGGGGAGAAATTACTTAATTGGGACATTTTGTTTTGGTTTAGTTTTTGTATTAGTTGGTGTGGAGAAAAATCCCTGTCATTGCTAAGATTTTGAGGTTTGCTAAGATTTTGAGGTATGCCATAGTGGAGTTAAACAATATACAAAGGGATGGGAGGGGGTGAGATGGGTGGAGGGAGAAATTACTTAATTGGGACATTTTGTTTTGGGATAGGTAGTTCAAAGGTATTAGTTGGGGTGGAGAAAAGTCCCTGTCATTGCTAAGATTCTGAGGTAGGCCATAGTGGAGTTAAACAATATACATAGGGATGGGAGGGAGGAGGGTGGAGGGAGAAATGAGTTAATTGGGACATTTTTTTTAAAGGTATTAATTGGGGTGGAGAAAAGTCTCTGTCATTGCTAAGATTCTGAGGTAAGCTATAGTGGAGTTAAACAATATACATAGGGATGGGAGGGGGGAGGGTGGAGGGAGAAATGAGTTAATTGGGACATTTTGTTTGGGATAGGTAGTTCAAAAGTATTAGTTGGGGGGGCAGAAAAGTCCCTGTCATTGCTAAGATTATGAGGTAGGCCATAGTGGAGTTAAATAATATACATAGGGATGGGAGGGGGGCGGATATGGGGGTGGGAGAAATGACTTAATTGGCACATTTTGTTTTGGGATAGGTAGTTCAAAGGTATTAATTGGGGTGGAGGAAAGTCCCTGTCATTGAACTGATCTGGCATTTTAAAGAATTATCTCATATTCAAAGTATCCATTAACCAATAAAAAATTGTATTGGAAAGAAAAATTGTTGTTGTCCCTCTCATTGCTAAGACATGGTTGTCACTCTGGATTAGAATGGTCGGTTCTAAATGGATGCAATATTTTGGTGGTATTTAGTGGATTTTTATTGATGCATGTATTGATGTTCATTCTGTAAGCTGCTAAAACATGTAAAAAAATCAGTAGTGCTTTGTGTGTGTACTTTTTGTTGTTTTCCTGTTCCTATTGCCTTCTTTTACTTACAAAAAGAATTAATGTGCAGTATTTTGGTGGTTCTAAGTGGATATATTTTTTATTTAATGTATTTATGTTTATTCTGTCGGGCTACTATGACATGTCTTAGCAGCTTACAGAATAAACATAAATACATTAATAAAAACTATATCCACTTAGTACCACAGAGTTTGCATCAGTTCCTTTTGTAAGTAAAAGAAGGCAACAGTTGGGTTTTGAACCAGGGATCTTGTGATGCAAATTTTTCACCTCTACCACCAGACCATAAGGTGGACTGCTGAATTAGTTCTCTTAAGAAATATTTAAACATCCAGTTGTGGGGACTTAGTACTTTTTTCATCAAAACATTTTCCCCATACGAGAGGGGCCCCGCCTGAACCTTGTCAGGGGGGGAGGGTATCCGCGAACTCGCCCTTCCGCGCCTGAACCTTGTCAGGGGGGAGGGGATCCGCGCAACTCACCCATCCGCGCAGGAACCTTGTCAGGGGGGAGGGGGCCGCGCAACTCACCCTTGCCACGGAACTCACCTTGGGAACCTTGTCAGGGCGACCTGACCCATCCAGCCAACTCCTTTTGCAGCGATTGCTCACCCAGGACTTGAACCGAAGATCCAACGATCCATTGGTAACGGTCCTACCGTCTACACCATTTTGGTTCCCAATAGATAAACTTCGTTTCTTATATTTATACTTCCGCCTTCTCAAAAGATCAGAAAAGTAAAAGCCTCAACCTGGATTCGAACCGGTGGCATGGCATTTGTCTGACACACTCCCTTGCAGAGCACTACCAACTGCCACTGCATCTGTTAAGAAATATTGCTCGTTTCTAATATTTAAACCTCAGAATGGAACTTTGGAAAGATTGAAAAGATCAGAAAAGTAAAAGCCTCAACCTGGATTCGAACCGGTGACATGGCATTTGTCTGACACACTCCCTTGCAGAGCACTACCAACTGCGCCACAGCAGCTGTTGAGAAATATTGCTTGATTCTAATACTTAAACCTCAGAATGGAACTTTGGAAAGATTGAAAAGATCAGAAAATTAAAAGCAAAAAGAAGCAAAATGCTGTGTCTGGGGTTTGAACTTTAGGAGTTTTATTGTTATGATAGCTATTGCACTACAGTAACTCTTGAGAAATACTTGACTGTAAGAATGTGTGGTGACCAGTGTTGGAAACCAGCTTACTGTGCCAGAATATGTTTGTATTGTGTGCATATACAAATTCCTCCAAGTAACTCTCTCTACAAGTCCTTCCACCCCTTTCATGTACCACCAGTTTATCAATCCTGTTCTTTAATTTCTTGTTCTGACGTCTCTATACAGTTCCGACAAAAAGAAATAATTTGGGACACTTTTTTTTTATCCCCAAAATCTTTTGTACCAAGAAAATTTTTTTCAGACCCCACTATTTTTGTGACCAAAATATTTTGGACTCAAATTTTTTTTTGGACCAACATTTTTTTCGGACCAAATTTTGTGGGACCCAAATTTTTTTTGACTCAAATTTTTTTGACCAACATTTCTTCGGACCAAATTTTTTTGGGAACAAAATTTTTTTCCGCAAAAAAAAAAGTCCCAAAAAAAATTTGGTCACAAAAATATTGGGGTCACAAAACTAGTTTACTTGGTACCAACAAATTTTGGATAAAAAAATTTGCTCCGAAAAGACATCGGAACATAGAGACGTCGGAACATAGGGATGTCACCAAGGAATCTAGCAATGGTGATGTTGTGTGTGTGCTTATATATAGGTGTGTGTGTGAGATACCCTCTTGCTTGTTAAACTCTCTAACCTAGTTCATGGGGGGGGGGGGGTTAACTCCGTACTTGGTATGGGGATACATCTCAATGAGTAGAAGAACCCTATTGTCAATCCTTCCCAAACTAACTTCAAAAGTAAAGCTTATAATAAAGCTCATACACATATTTATATATATACATATATATACACATATTATGCAGTATAACTTTCCATGCGCATTTATAGTATGTAGATTGTATGCAAATATTAAAAGCAAAGACACTTTGCAATATTTAATTTGAGCAGCATTTACATTATAGCTGGTTGCAATGCCTTTAAAATTAGTATCCGTGCAACCATATCTTTTTTATTTATCTTACTATAATGAACTGTCTATGGTATTTGTCAATACGGATTTCTTACGTATTCTTACTTTTAAAGTATTGACATATTGACTCTGTATCTTGATGTTGGACATTATGTGTATGACTTTTAAAGTAGGCATTTCCATATATAATATTTAGCCTCTAGTGACCACACCTTTAAGACAATTTGTAACATTGACATACATTTCTCCAACTATGTTGTAGAGGCTAAAAAAAATGTCTATTAAAGCAGAAACCACAAGAATCCTGTCATTCATGTTAGGAACGTATTAACAAGCTCCTGAAGATGATTTTAAGTATGTCACCATTCGTATTGATTCAGAGTTTGCTCAGAAGGACATGATAGCTTATACCATTACACAGTGTAACTTTCTCCTGTTATTGCTCCTCCTACACATCTGATATATCAGCTATATGAAGCTTGAAAAAGAGAAACGGGGGCAATTTATTCTAGCAAATGACGTTAGTCTCCAAATGCCACGTTTCTTCTTGTCTTGTTTGGGGGGGGGGAGAAAGGAGGGGGGGATGGAGGTGTGGAATTGTTTCTTCAACTAATACAGGAAGCAGTAACTGACAATCGTGAAATTTATGGACGTAGAAGACAACACTCGATTCAAACTAAATTGAAGCAAATTAGATCCTGGGTTTGGTGATTTGTTTTTCTTTTCCTAGATATTTTTTGTCCAAACTTTGAGCTGTGGAAAATGCCAGAATGTATATATTGAACAAATTATTCACAGCCTTGAAAAGGGAAACTTGGGACTATATAGTAGTCAGTTGGAGGAAGAACTTGGTTAATTATATGTCATATTTGCAATGAGACTGAATCGGCGAGTCTCGTAAGTAGTTTGACGCTAACTCTGCAAGTACGATGCAGAACATGATGATCAGGCACTGGTCATTCAAGAACAAAAACAAGACCATTTAATATACACACTGGTCAGTCTTCAATCACATGTAATTCTATGGTTCTGTTGAGCTCCGTCCAACCATGTTTCTTGATAGAAAAGAATAATAGTTCTGATAAAAGTTGCCATCTTTTCAAACTCTTTTCAACATTTTCCAAATTTGGGCATGAAGTAAAAAATGTGAGCATAGGTCCGGCATAGTTGGTGGGTTTATAAGATGTTTACTTGCTGTGTCCTGAGGTTCCCTCCGAAAAAAAGATGAAACTGTCTACAAATTATTCCTTCCTCCCGTTCGGAACATCTGTCAAGTTCGTTTAATTATGGCATCAATCACATGACCATGTCACAATGCCAATGTACAGATCAATCTCGATAGCACATTTCTGTCACAACTGAGAAAATACCGTCATTTTATTTCACCCGAACAGAGATTCCCCCTCCTCCTGTACCAGTATATATTTTACTCTTCCCTTCCTCTTACTTCATATAAGAATGTTTATTAAAAGTATATTTTTTATATATAGATTATTTTGCTAGATCTTGTGGACACTATTCAATATTAAAGAAACTCCCCCAAACTGTTGAATTTCATCAAAACTCATTCCTTGTGGTAATAATTTTTTGTTACTTCTTACATCACCAAAGTTACCATCCTTTGCGTTAAGAAATGAAAGTTCATTATAATCACTAGACTTTTTGACGCCACCTTAATTGCAATTTTCCTTTTTTCCCCTCTCTCCTCGCCCCCTCTGACCCCCCCCCCCACATGTATCTCATTTATAATTGATAACAAATGATATGCAAACCTCCCAGGGCAGCTGTAAAGGTTAGCTTCTGTTATAAATGGTGCCCTAAATATTTAATCCCCCCTTCTTCTTTTTTCCTTCACTTATGCAGGATGGTACGGAGGCAGAGAAAGAAGTTTCTAGGATCAGTAAAGGGCAGTATTTTGGAGGTATGACATTTCTCTTCTTCTCCTATTTCTGTTCTTGTCAGAAGCTGGTGTCATTTTCAACTAGGTTTGGAGTAGCTAAGAAAATGTGTTTGCTGTTTGGGGGGGGGGGGGGCATTAGGAAAACCTTTTGTATCATTTTGTATGATAAAATATAGTGGAGCCACAATTTTGCGATATAACTTCTTCGGTTTTTTTCTTTGGTATTACCCTAAACATTACTCAAGTGTGCAATGAATGTATGTCCACATGATTGTGAGCAAGGATGTGGGTAATTGGGTGCCCAAAGATGTCATGAATATGCATAAATCAAACCTAAAAATCTCAAGATTTTGTCAATGAACGTCAGTTAAGGAAGGAGAAAGGGTTGATCACTCCAAGAAATAAGCAAATATGAAACCTCGTGACAATTTCATTTCCATATTTGTATAGCTCAACGATGACATTGTTATTCAATTCCTCACCAAAACACCGTACTCGCTCGAAGTTCTTCCCCGAAGTTCGAAGATGGTTTGGTACAAAAATGAGTGCAGCCGATGAGACTAATATAAAAGAAAACATCATCTTGAAATGGTTTTGTAATGTCTATTAGGTCATTTTTGTTGATTTTAAGTAAAATGTTTTGTTTCTTTGGTTTACTTTCGGACAGAACTTGCCCTACTCACCAACAAGCCAAGAGCAGCATCAATCTATGCAGTAGGTGATGTTAAGTGTGCTTGTAAGTATCTCATCAGACAACTATAACTCTTTCCTGTTTTATCCATGTAATCTCACCTTTATCAAGGCCGATGGCGTGTAAAACGTCACTTAATGATCGGCTACATCACACGTTTTCATCAGCCACATGTCAGTCGATAACACGTGTGGAAAGATACTTCAACTTAACAGATGGACAAAGCGCACACGTGAGACTTCCTTATCTTTACTTGTTCCTTATATGATGTCCTAAGTCCATTTCTGTCATTGGGTGGTACTACATTCCGAATTAGGGTTGCAACACGTGAACTGGGGTACCAAATTTACACTCCCGGTTGGGCAGTCGACCTTTCATGCCCATCCCTGGTTTAGAACATTTGACACGTACATCCTGCAGACATCTTCACATCTGGTGAGTCTATTGGTGCTCCATACCTCCCCCCCCCCACCTATTTCAGAATATTTTTGGCAATATTAAACTTTAGCTACCATGAAAAATTCTTTGATTTAAATGCAACAATATTTATACAAATCTTGATCTCATAGCTTGACAGTATTTGCACCTACCTTGCAAAGACAATTAAGAAGTATTTCAATACACAAAATTAATGCAATCCCTAGTAATAGATTTTTATCTGGGTTTTGAATAATAAAAGGGATGACAATAGAATGCTCCCCCCAAAAATGTTCAGTAGAAACTTGTATTCGAAATACCTTAACCGCTCCTGGGGTCTCTCTTCTACTTTGATGTTCTCGTTTTAATGGACAAATTTGCCCAACATGTGACATTTAATTGAACGCAAATCATGGGCAAATCCTTTCACGAGAGAAAGATGGAAGGAAAAGTTGTATATTGTCGCTGTGCATGTGAACGAGCGACGGTAGATTTGAAGTATCCCCAGGGTTAAGAGAGGTTGCTGGCCTCTCACAATCCCGAGCTATCAGATCGTGAATCCAGGGCGGCCTCACGCCCGCCGTAGGAGAGAGTGATGAATGACGTTTGCAGATTTTTCAGATACATTTAAAGTAGGTTACCTTGTGTAATTATGACGGTGGCGACGTCAGAGCACGTTAAAAGCAAAGAACGGGAAAAACAAGACGAAAAAGAAGATGTACAGGTGGTAGTCTACCTTCACAGTAATGGGTCGGTCTTGGCTATTGCAACAACGTGGCTGTTTTTATAGCAGAGGTGGGGGGGGGGGGTTGGGGGGAGATTGCATGAATGTTTATTGTCGTAGATAAGCATTGGGAACCAAATGGTAGATCGGCCTGGGTGTTGGTATGAAAGCAGAGAGTCAAGTTTGGTTACATATATTGGGAGATGGGAGAGATGACCACTTGACAACCTGGTGGAGTTAAAATGGAAGAGTTATCATAGAAGTAAAAGAAAGTTCTAAAACACAAAACAAGGAGTTTGAGGTATTTGCAGGGTTTTTCAAAGTTAAAGAATGCCTAATATAAGTCCAAACAATTTGAAAGTCATACAGTCGGAAAAGAGTAAAAGTAAATGTCAAAAAGTCATAGAAAATGGGGAATTGAGAGACTTGTATAGTTTGATGAAAGGAGCGACGCTATAACCTCGTTAGTTCCCTTCAGTCGTCAACCCAGAGAATTGTAAATTAAAACTTCTTGACAGAGACAGTAAATCTGACTTGTTTGATGGATACCGAGGTCCAAGAGAGGATTCTACCCTGAACGACTATTAACCATATCCACTGATATATAT
>KN882217.1:53894-78964 GCA_000934455.1 Apostichopus parvimensis
TGCTCTCGACCAGATTACACATGCCTGACTGGAGCAATGCTCTAGACCTGATTACACTTGCCTGACTGGAGCAATGCTCTAGACCATCTTACACATGCCTGACTGGAGCAATGCTCTAGACCAGATAACATACGCCTGGCGCACCTCTACAGACCAACAGAAACATATAGAACACTGGCGCACCTCTACAGATCACTTGTGCACCTCCCTACAGCACCATACCCATGCATACCCATGCATCACTAGCACAAGTCCACACATCATGATATCTCAAAATATCACATCACGGTAGATCCTTGCATTGACATAACTGTTATACCACAATCGGGACAAGACATCATTCCTCACTACATTACTAGCATTATAATAAAAAAATAGCACAATTTGACCATCTTTTGGATAACTTAAGTTCTATTGTCATGGCTTCCTCTCCACAAGACCCATCGTTCTAGAATATAGATCATGCAATGCATATATGTTGCTGACATTGTCTTTATGATAAGCTCACAAATGAAAAAAAAAGAAAAGTACAACAGCCAGTAGGAAATGAAAACCATGTTGATCTGATATCAATGGATCAATTAAACTCGGTTAAGTTTTGGCCAAAAGAGCTGGGATGGATGGGAAGAGGATACTAAGTTGCACATGACTGCAAAACCCTAAATATACATGAAGTCCTATCTCTCGCAAGGATGTGTGAAGAAAACAAAAATACCCGCTTTCTTTAAGTGGACGCCTGCATCACTCCTTCCAAACTCCTTCCTCTCTCTCTTCTTTAAGTGCTTGCCTGCATCACTCCTTCCAAACTCCTTACTCTCTCTCTTCTTTAAGTGCTTGCCTGCATCACTCCTCCCTCTCTCTCTCCCTTTCTCTCCTTTTAGTGGTCGCCTGCATCACTCCTTCCTCTCCCTCTCCCTCTCTCTTACTGTATAATAAATACACTTTGCATTCTTAAACACTCATCTGAATGTGTGACAACAATCTCATAGCCGGAGGATACCTCCTGTTAGATCCATCTACTTGGAATGACCTCTTGAAGCATCATCTTAAAGGCACACGTGGAAAAACAAAAACTCAGGCCGTGGGTCATACATCGGTGGAGCGCGAAGTCTGTCGAGATAGGGAGTCGTCGGCATCCGGTGCGTCGCTCGGCGGGTTCGAATGTGCCGGACTAGAGTTGTCGCTCCCGTTCTGGCTGACCACGTCCGGCAGGTTGGAATTCTCCGAAGCCGGAAATTCGATGACGATGCCCACGTCGTCGTCCCTGGTTACGATATCGTACGTCGGAGGCGGGGACATGGGCTCGTTGGCCGAGATGACGGACGGAAGAGCCGCGGGAATCGGCTTGTTTTCCTCTATAAAGACCTCCGAATAATCTGGAGGGATTTCCAAGTCTCCTGGACCGTTCGTGGTGGAACGTCTCAGACCCAACTCCTCTGAAGTAGAACAGAAGAGAAATATTGAAGAAGAAGTCAGAAAAAGAAGATGTCTTCAAGCATACGACGCAAGATATGTTGGTAATGGAGGACATTACGTCAGTGGAAGTAGTAACCATGCCCATGTAGATTAACACTTAAGCTGCATTCAAGATTTGAATTATAATAACTGGTAACATAACCAACTACCATACAATGTTTTTGATCAGGGAAAGTGGTTTGGGGCAATGGAGGTGGTGGGTATGGGGGGGGGGGAGGGTTAGTAGTGGGCAGTTTATCACAAACACATCTACACATATGGTATATGTTCCCCTATATACAGCAATAAAGATTATACCATGACAGTTAACAAAGGAGATTTTTTCGATCGCTCGGTCTCCTCAAAATTTCAAATGTTACATTACATCAGTCAGGCTTCATAAGAAACAGCGTACAGAAATGATCAACTACAGGCTGTAAAAACAACTCACCCGGTGTGTGGACACTGATCATGCGCTGCGGGGGTCGACCGCCCAGCTGTTGCTGTTCGTCTCCATCCGTGTAGCGTTTACGTGCCATGGCGACCAACCAGCATATGGAGAGTAGGCAGACGGCACCCACGAATGCACCTATCATGATACTGGTGTGCTCCAGGTCCGGGTTCGAGCCATTTGTCACAGCTGACGGTCGCAAAAAAAACCAAAAACAAATGCAGCAAATTAAACATGGTGTGCATGTGCAGAGGTCTTCTTACGAGGGCTGATACGTATTCCATGGTATACCTTGTAATTAGACATCTTGCATGCAGTTTGAATCCTTCCAATCTTTTAAGGATAACTTGCAATGAAATCAATCCCACTTGTGACAATTAGATATAAATCATGCTACGGTCGAGCAGATGCGAGGCGGTGGCATGAGAAGCAATGAAACCAGGCATCGGGGAGGCCGTGGGTTCGAGCCCCGGGTTCGAGCCCTGGCCGGCTAAAGTAAGATTGGTTTTTCATTCTGGAGAATCATCCATGGCTTGCTCATCTGAAAATGTTCCTGCCCAAAATGGTTTTCAAGAAATCCAAAATGATCTTTAAAAAAAAGTGTTAAATTGGATAGCCACCCAACGTGAAGTGTGAGTAATAAGTGATGAGGCTTTTCCCACATACTGCTGAGCGTTGTGAAATAAAAAGAAATATATTTAAATATATATATGTATGAAAGACAATGCAGAAGGACAAGTACCAATAATATCACAATCCCACCATCACACTCCCCATGCCCTTAGTCCCCCTTGCCCTTAGTTCCCCTTCCTTTAGTCCCCCCCCCACCCTTTTAACAAACTGCAACAATCCTCCTTGATTCTAAGCAATCCACAATAAGCAATCCACCTACAATGCAGTTTTATTTTATATGTTTGTTAAGTCAACTCATACGTCATGCAATATTAACAAACTTTAATATATAAAAAAAAAAGTACCAATTTTGCTTGAATGGATCTGGGCTAATACTAATGTTTTTAAACTGATTCAACGATCTAGAAAAAAAGGTTAAAAACCCACAACTTTGAAGCAAAGAAACTAATGTATATGGCTGATGAAACCAACAGCTACATGAACAGATGTAAGACAGACAGCGACATTTGCTAGGATCTTGAGATTGGGGGGGGAGGGGTGTAGAGTCATTCTATTCCAACTAAAATCATTCATTTTCCAACAGGGTGGATTGCTTAGGAGGGGTGCCGTACCGCAAGTTCAAAATTTTCAGCACCAGTGGGTTGTCAATTCTATGTACCTCAAATATGCTATACAGGGTATATATGTTAAGGACGCTAAATCGAACATCAATTGGTCGTATTCAGACAATTTTAAAGATAGTTTGTAGTATTTTCAACTTTATTATGGGTTGTACAAGGAGTTAGAGACAATATTCCGGTTTAATGTAAGTTCCAATGTTGTCAAAACTTGTAATAAAGCAAGCCGAAAATTAGAACTATTAGAAATCAGAATTATCCTATCAAGAGTGCAATCAGCTTAAATTGTTTTGAAAGATGTTGCATGGATTAGATTTTCCAGCTGTCATGTTTCTAACAACCAATTTTCCAACTATTGAAGAATCAAGCCAATTATTGAGTGGGTGAAACACCTCCCTCCCTCCCACCCCTCCCCCCTCCCTGGTAGCTACGTATCTGAAGACAGAGATGAACCATCACAATGAGTAGTTATATTTCAAAGTACTGATAGCAAGAAACACAGAAACAAACATCAGGCAGGCAGACAGACAGGCTTGAGAAATCCCCTCTGACTATTAACAGAGACCCAACAATCATCGCTATTACATTTAATATGTGACAAGGATGATTTATACTATGAAAATTTCTCAGCTGGTTTTCACTGTATTTCTTCATATCTTTATTTCTTTCGCAGAATGCAGTGAGTACTGGTTTTATTAGTAAAGTGATATTAAGTCAAATGTTTCTGACATGAAGAATTTTCTCTGACATGGATTTTAGTTTTCCTTTCGCTATCATTGTGCAAACAGAAAAACCGACGACAGGTATTAAAATATTAATACTTCCTGTCGATCATCCACTGTAAAAAAAATTCCAGACCATAGGCATACCATCTAAGACGTCATACCTGACATAAATCTGATGGTAAGCATGGACTAAATCATACCGTATTCACTACGTCTAAATTTTTAGGCTTTAACGCAGCTTTTCAAGCAAAAACTAGTGTTGAAAACCCACGAAAACCTATCGTCGGCCACCGCTCGATCAAGCAAATATTGGGTGTATTGCATTAAACCTGTGCCGTTTCATTGCATGCTGTACACATATGTACTATACCGGAGTATGTATAATGTTGTATGATATGCTTGCACTTCAAAAACAATCAATGGATGAAACTTGCCGAAGAAAAAAAAAAAAATTGGCTAAATGCCATCCACACCCAACTTACATAACCCTAATTAAATGACTCAACCAGGAAACTGGAAAGCTGTTAATAATTATGTATCTTTAAATCAGCTGAGCCATTATTATTAATAATCACGCCACATAGAGCTGGTGACAATACCATGTCCCTGAATCTTATCTTCCATATTGATTATATTACTAGCAATTTCATTTTACAAGTAAATTATCATGCATACAGTACAAGGCTTTCCAAGCTATGGTTTTGTTATAAATAAATATAATATATTATAAATACTACAAGTGGTACAATGCACTGCTCTGTTTTCTTTTCACTACGTATATACAGAGACCATTCACCAATGGGGGGGGGGGCGGAAGGGGGGCTTTCATGCACCTACCACAGTATCTGCTATATCCATTCAATGTTGTATATATGGGAGACATACTAGTTTTACAGTCCCAAAATAGATATCCCACAATGATTTCAGGGAATGTTTTTTTGGCTTTTTTGCCCCGTTTTGTTCTAGGATCACTGAGGCTACAAGAAATCTATTCACTCGCCCAGACCCTGACATAAACATTTAACCGCTGCAATGATGAGTTATATGGAGTAATATCATAATAATAAGGCCAACTGGTTGCATTTTCTTACTAATTAAGCCCTCAGGATTCAAACTTATGATCTCCCATATGCTAGTCCCACCCTTCCTCCACACCCGTCCCCACACACCTCACTGCACCCCACCCCACCCCACCCCTCCTCCTCATTTAAGATATAGCTCTGGTTTATAAGTTAAAATGAACTTAATTTAAGACACGACAAATAAGCCTCATTTCAAGTCTGAAATATTTTACACCTTCACTTTACCGAAATTGTGAGAACCCAAACCACTAGCCCATCGTAGAAAGCAGAAACAAAAAGGTAAAATAAACCTACGAAAACCATCCGGAGACTTACGGAATTCACATCTAGTGCCAATGTAATCCTTGGGACACTCGCATTCACCGCCAACACACCTCCCACCATTAAAACATGCACCGTTGCAGCCAGGGAACGATGCTGTGGTCAGGGCTAGCGAACATAAAATGGATCGAAAATTGGAGAAAAAAACAGTAACGGTAAAGAGAGCGAGAGGGGGGAACGTAGATACATGCAAAGAAAAGCAAAAAAGATTGGTAAGAAAATCAAGCACATGCAAACATATTCACATACAGGCCCATTCCATTCCAACGAAACGTGCACAGACAATCAATGCTAGCCATGGAAGCGATCCCATAGGCTTTAATTGAAATACTGCCCTCTTTATGCAAAATCGGTCATCATACCAGCTGATTGTATAGGATTGAATACTTTCATCTGAATACTTCCTGTTTTACATTGATTGAACAACTTTCAGTCACTGGGGCTGAAATCTGCCAGTAACCATGGAAACTATCTCTTTGCAGTACTTTGTTATTTATTACCATGTCCTACTGTAATCAAAATGATTAATTCCACATTTGAATTGTTACATTATCAAGGAAGCACATGTAAAAATCAAGATGGTAAATAAAAATGCTCCTTGATGAATAAGATTTGATGAAATGTTGGTCAAACCCCTTACCCATTGACCAGAACCAGAAACCATGCCCATGGAAAAGAACATGAAAACACAACCGAGCTAACATTGAGTTATGTATTAGAATGATGTGGAATTTAGAACCAATTAAAATATGGTAAATGAATAAGCTGACATCTTTATGTTAGAATTAGAAGTTACATCAGGAACAGTTTTTGATCATCGTGATATGAAGTGAAATGACTAATGCACGAGGCGAGATAATGCTGAGGAACTGTTCAAGTCCCGAAGATAACATCGACGACGAAAAATCCGTCGGTAACGGAAAACTTTCATTTCCAAATCGACGACTAACAATTTGGGAACATTTCTATTCGTTTCCAGGGTTTTGTAAATTACTTAATACTTTCTTATTTATATCATATTTAATTCTATGCCATCAATAACCACAACTCTTTGCCTCTCCCACTACTGCAAAAAGGATTTTTTTTTTTTTTTACATGCTTTCACTCACAATCATGAATTGCACATTTATGTCCAGAAAATGATCGGGAACAGACACAACGGTAACTGTTTTGTGAGGAGGACGAGGGCATGCACGTCCCTCCGTTCAGACATGGATTAGGATCACATGGAGCTGAAAATTCAAGAGAGAAACGGAAACTTGAGCAAACGTAAAAGTGAGTGTGAAAAAAACAAAATGGGTCAAAGCGGTGACGTCCATCTCGTTCCACGTGGAGGTAACGGAGGGGGGCGACGACCGGTGGGACTGGAGAGGGAGGTTGTTATGGTAAAAAGCATTAAGTATTAAATCGATCCATTCTGAGATGTGACTTGAAGCATCGTTTTGCCATTGGTTGAATGTTTTCAATAATTTACTAAAAACCACAGGTTTTTTTTTTGACAGTCATATTGCAATTTAGAACCCTAACCCTTTCACTACATTCTTGTTTCGTCACAGACTTGGACTGACTCAGCAATTTTCCACTTGAAGCTTGACTAGTCAGCAAAATCCTTTTCAATTTTTAAGATAGCTCACAAACAAATCTGAAATGTTCCCAACCCGGCTGCCCTCCCCTATTCATGACTGACTGAGTTGTGGTGTTGAATACAGTATTGACAATTAACGGAACATCACTACAGACAAACAGATGCTTCATGAACGATCTCAATTAGTATAGGAACGTTAGTAAGAGGGAAAAAAGCAGGGAAAGTTCTTCAGGGTCAGCATTTATTCTAGGCATTAGGATATGTTAGTG
Source organism: Apostichopus parvimensis (assembly GCA_000934455.1). Lineage (NCBI taxonomy): Eukaryota > Metazoa > Echinodermata > Holothuroidea > Aspidochirotida > Stichopodidae > Apostichopus > Apostichopus parvimensis. Next base: position 61,033 of record KN882217.1, read on the forward strand.
AAGCCGGGGTCGTTCAAGCAGCTGAAATAAAAATGAAAAAAAGTATGGAAATGGCCAAATGGGAATATCATAAGGATACTTAGTACTGTACTTAAGTGTGATACTTATACTGATACCTCAGCATCCAACGGATCCAAGGACAATACAAGTATCAAAAGAGATACTCTGATGATACTTAAGGTATCATAGAGAGCATCATTCAAATACTTTGTGATACTTAAGAATCAAACAGATAATCAAGTATCATATAATAATCTGGTGATACTCAAGTATCATACTCAAGTGCAATAGAGATACTCTGATGATACTCAAGTAACATACAATAGCCTGGTGATATTCAAGTATCATACTTAAGTACAATAGAGTTACTCTCATGATACTTAATAGAAAACTGTTGTTAGAGCCCCCCTTAAGCAGTGCCCAAAAATTCAAATATATACTGTATCTACAATCACAAGGTTCAAAGTATTACAACTCCATATCTAGGGAAACACAAGTTTTTTTTATGAAATCCCACCCAAGTTGCCATGTTTTTGTAAAATTACCCTGATGGCCGTTTGCCTTCCCTGGAGAGGCTGTCCATATTCTATAAACTAGCATTAGCAATTTGCGGAACTGCTACCCGTACTTAAAATATATGACTTTGAACCGGGCGGGAACGCCTCCCCAAAAATTCTCAGAACGCTTCCCTAGACAGAAAAGGATACTTATTGGACTCTGCAAGAAGAGTAATAGTATTCCTACTTCCAGCAAATACCAAACAAGGATTCTAGGAAACCGTTCTGATCGAATTAAGTAGATAACACATCCATACAAAAAACGAACAATGTAGACACTTAGGTGGAAGAATGAGAAGGAAGGGCATTGACCGGAGGGGTCCGGTAATAGAGGGTGCACAGTGTTAAAAGGTTACCAGTTCACTCTAGACACGGTAGAACGAGGGTGCTAAGGCTGTGAGGAGACAGGTCAGCGAGGAGCGAAGTAATTACTCAAGTATATTACAGATAATCTGGTGATACTAAAGAATCATACTGATACTCTGGTGATACTTAAGTATCATACAATAGTCTGGTAATATCTCAGTATCACAAAGATACTCAAATCATAAAATAAGTACACTCTAATGATACTTTAAAAGTAACAGACACACTGCAAACAAATCAACTACGAGTACTATATGGGATTAAGAGGATGAGCTGGGTTACTGTAAAGATTAGTTATGAGTAGCCCACATGATATTGAGTTGATTGAATTAGCCATGTTCATGAAGAGATATGCCATACAGACGAAACAGCCTCAAAGGTAAGGGGTTTATCTAGATATAAGTTCATAAATACACACTGCATACAACTACCAAGACATTGTCGAGGCTCAGGCATCCACCCAAAGTCAATTGATTCGGTTTTGCAACGATGAGTATGACCAACGATGGATGACATGATATAGCCATGTCGATGAAGGGAAGCTTGTATATATATGTCTGTGAGCACTGGAGCTATGTAAACGAATAATTGGAAACCCCACAAATACCGAGCAGCAGTAGCTATATGAACACTGGGGATATATAATGATTACTGGAGGTATTCATTAGCTCTAAACTTCAAACCGTTAATGCAAATAATTTACTTTGACCACACTGGGAAAGAAACTTATCTTATCTTCATATAGTCTCAGTTTTTCACTCCAACTAGAATCTTCTATACAAACATTAACATGACAAAATGTTTTACAAAAAAAAGTAAAAAAATAACAACACTCAATATACAATGAATCTATAATAGCATTTCTCTAAACCCCACTTGTGGTCACAAAGATTTGAAATTTTAGTAGCCTAGCAACTATCTAAAGGTCAGTGTTGTAACCATTCCTGACTCAAGTAACAAAAATTTTGATTAAGAAAGACTCAAGAAGATTGTTAAGTTTTTCCCCTCCGAAATAACACAGTGACTCGAGCCAATTCCTCCAGTCAGGAGAATCACTGGTAATGGACTCGGCTCAACGTTAGAATGAAGCGACTTGATACGACTCTGCTTCATGTCTAAAGACTTCCCCTCAAATGTGAACAAACGTGTACTTAAATGTCAATAGTACAGGTTTGGTTATTAGGGAGACACATTTCCAGGCAGTAGTGAAATATTGTGTTACAAGTTTGTGAGTAAAGACATATTTGCAATCAATTCCTAACACACACACACACCCACCGACCCCCCCACCCCCACCAACTCAACCCACCCCCCTTTTCAAAAATTAATAAGTAACGGAATAAAGAGAACTATCCATAGATGGACTTTTTTTTTCAATTTCCAAACTTTAGAAAGAAACAATTTCAGACAACAGAAACCACAATCATTGATTCACTGGTCCTCGCAGTACATGGCCCATGATGGCCCCTTACTGATTTGTGGGCCCTCAGACCGATAGGAACCTTGTTAGGTTCTCTGAGTCTTGGTTCTTGGACATTATTCCTGGTACAAACGAAAGCAGCTGGTTACATCTCATGGCAATGTTTCCCTTCTCATCAGCTTTCACTCACACTACTAATGCAATAAGTGTTGAATACAAACTATCAAAACTAGCTGGCAGTCATCCCTTACAATTAACAACAAGTAGAGCTTCAGCCTTGAGTCTAAACAAGGTGGGTGTACTTAGGATAGGCTACATTCATAATGTGCAAGGAAAGTGTGGTAGGGATGTGTATAGATCTTATATGACAATTAGGCTTACTAAGGCTAGGCTACATACAATTGCTATGAAAGCCCCATAAAAGGTTTAACAGTCACGGTATGGTCAAAACAATTAAACTGGTATTTCCATTGGTACTTAAGTTCTATGTTCTACAGAGATCGACCCCAATATGGGACAGGATAGCTCATTTTAGTTGAACAAAAGAAATGCATTTTCCAGAGGTCAATAGCTCAAAATTCTGTCCGAGTAAAAAGATCTGTTAACAAATATGCCGTTGATTTGACAACCCACTCGGTTTGATATATCTGTTGAAGAGCTACTTTACACCTAACAATTCGGCCTATATACACTTTTTGAAGATTATTAATATAGGGTCAAGGGTCAATATAGTTCCTAGAAGAAGAGAAAGACATGAGCTTACAGTTACACCTGTCTTCGTCCTCTCCCTGACCGCAGTTGCCTCTTCCATTGCAGACGAGATGTCTTTTAATGCACTGATCTGATTTTCTGCATCGTGAGTATAACTCCGGGCAATCGCCGTTGACGTCTTCCGAAATGAAGCAAAGAAAAAACAAAGGAATGTAATATTGGTTGTTAATTAAGCAAGACGAGGAAATATATGTTTTCTTCCTTGACCTTCAAGCTGTTTTTAAAAGAAAATAAATAGAAACTAAACAAATTTTTGTAGCCTAACAAATGTAGCAATATAGTAATATACTGTAATATCACAAGTGTATTTTTTTTTGTTCTCCACGTATTTTGATCAATTTCTTTAAAAATACCAAAAGGATGCTTTTGCTTGACACTGCCATTGTTTGTCAGCTATATATGTAAGCCAAGTCAAGAAACCTGTTTTTCTACTTTTTCTAAACTTAACATTGAATTTTTCAAGCTGTGATACAGTAAATGATAGATGACCTCTCTAAAAAACAAACTCTACAAATTCAAGAGAAAATACTTTTTAAGAAAAAGTCGCCCAGGAAAGAACCTGGGCACGAAAACCAAACAACCAAACGACTGATCAGCTTTCAGCCCCAGTCCCCTTGCATCGGGGCTGTGACTGTGTGATCATCGTCGGGTGTGTATTACCATTCCCCTATAAAGGGAACAGATACTACACATGATCTTAGCCAAAAGGCCGAGAAGCCAAAATGACTCTTCTTTAAGAGTTGATTTGTTCACAAATTATGCATTCATGAATTATAAACAACAGGTCAAAGGTCACTCACCAGGATCTCTAAAGAATGAAAACTCTGCTTCAAATAAAGTGCCTGCCCCAACTGTCCCTTTCAGCTGGACAAACATAAACCTCTGGGACGACAGGAAGGGACTGTTAGCCATGTTAACACCATGTTGCAGTGCTTTAGACTTGGAGGTCGGTCCGTCGGTGATCAGTAACATGGGTGCAGGAACGTATGGAGGATAAAAGTCTACAATTTAAAGGAAAAGAGATTTATTGAATCTTGTAAAAAAAAAAAATTCCTCCCTTTTGCTACCTTAAAGCTCTTCAAAAAGTGTCTATATTTCAAAATAAGTGACATTAACAGCCATTCCACTTTAATAACTGCTTGCATGTGTGAAAGTTTTGAGTAATTCTAATGTCTTTACCGACCAAACATTAGGTTTTTCGGTGTTTTTTTTTTATAAGTTCTGATTTACATGGTAGTATTAGGAAAGATACATACCATGTGTTTGAATTGGAGTTGTCTGAAATACTTTTCTAAAACTGTTTCAACCGGATTTCAGAACTTAGAAGGAATATAAATATCAACATTAAGTATTTTCTTTTCAGTAATTATGCTCTTGTTATGGCAACAACAGCTGATTATGAAGATCTATCCTAACTCACGATGTAAATGTATCATTAAAAGCTAGGTTTTTTTTCAACTATCAGCTGTTGCCAATCCTATGAAATAATGTAAACATAGAGCGTTGGGTATGTTGATGTATTGTAAATGTACAACCACCTCATAGGTAGTTTTGTCTTGAATTTTACCGTAACTAGTCTTGTTAAGTTCCAGTCACCAAGCTCAGGCAGTTGTGCAACACTCTAATTTCATGGATACCTATCCTAACATACAAGGTAAATGTATTATTGAACCTAGGCTGCTATTTTCAACAGCTGTTAGTTGGTTCCGAGAAGTGATGTAAGATTAGGATACTGTTTATGTCCTATACGAAACCATTTCCCTAAGTACAGTTGCACAATACATGTAAAACTTTCAAGCCATCATAAGGAGTTTTTTGTTTTGCAAATGTTTGTAAAAATAGTTACCGCAACAGGTCTGTTAACATTACCAGTCACCAAGCTCATTCAGTAGTGCAAAACTTAATTTTCATATAAACTTACAGTGGATATTAACAATACCAAAAGGAAGACTTTTTACTTCCCAAATTCTCCTACAGTAGTTGGTTAAGGTATTAACTGCTTCGAGTATACAACAAGAAATTAAAATCCATAATGTATCCTCCAACCGTAACTTGAAATGTAACAAAAACCTTACCAATAAGCTAGGTAGGAGGACCAGAGTGCAGTGGTGAAGATTAGACAGGGAAGATTGGAGTGAAGAAACACAAGCAACTTTAACATGCAATGGAGGGAGAGGGGCTGCAAAACCTCTGAGGCAGATTATTATATGTGACACAGTCACAGTAGATGCGAAAAGGAGATGTGACACAGTCCACTTCGATTAACGTTGGTGGAGTTCAAATTTTATGAGGCAAGCAGCGTTTCATGCCTGTTATTAAAACCACCCATATGTAGTATGCAGTATGTAGTAAGCACCTTCCCAATACTGTGTGTATATGTTTATATACATATGTAAATACATATATGTATATATATATATATATGTAGATATATATATATATATACATGTAAACATGTATATATACATGTATACATACAGATACATGATTGTATATATACATATAGATACATATAATATATAACAAAGATTCAGATGTTCACTTCCTGCTGCAAAATTGCTCAATACATAGAAGTAGAGCAAGTACATAATATAGTATACCTACAGTATACTGTAACTTACAGCAACAAGATGCTGTAAGTTACAGTATAGGTATACTACATGATATATATTTATTAATGCAAACGTTAGAAAAAAAAAATGCATTACATACTGTGAGTTACTTCAAAATATCATGAAAGTTTTAACCACAATCAGGACATCACCCAAAGAGATCCTGACACCGACAACCCCACAGTTGCAAATAGTTTCTCAAGAATACTGTGACCAACTTTACCTACTGATGTAAAATGAAGTGACGCAAGAGGCCCGAGTTTAATGAGAAGAATGCTTAAAGAACATATTGCCTTTCATGACAACATCTCACCAGTAATGCATGTATTTTGTACAGTATGTACAGAGTTAAGTGAATGTTTCTGATGAGGAATTACATGCATATTCATACACTTATGCAAAACAACCTCGAAACATACAAATTTACCTGTGGTATTTCCTTCCGAAAGAGCTAAAGAGAAACAGCCATTTTTAATGATTTCAATAAGAAAAGAAAACTTCTAGTGCATGAAAGTTAGAAACACACCCCCTTTTTGTAGGGAAATTCTGTTACAAAATATTGCTCGTATTGTTGAAATAGCACCGAGCATCTATTAAAATCAAACTTAAACTTCAGTAGACCAATGTGCACGCAAATATATCCTGTCGTTGAAAAAATGGTCAGCTGTTTTTAAAATATTAAATACAAAATGATAACTATCTTTCTAGGAAGATAATCGTACCGGTAACTATCAGCTGTATACGGTCATCGTCTGTGGGTGCCGTCACGTACCAGATGCTATCTATGCTCTGGCTGGTGTAGCCCGGTAGAAGAGGATTAATCTCGGGCGCACTAAATCTTCCTTCTTCCATTTCAAACATTGGTACAACAGTACTCTCCACTGGAAACAAAGTAGGAAAACAATTTTTCTGTCAGTATTTGTAAAATTTTAATATACTTTGGGTTCCAAAGTATGCAACAAGAAAATGGTACTCGTAAATAAGTTATGTTTTAAGTCGCCGTTAAAGTAGCAATAAGAGGGGAAATGCTTAGAACTAATTATGTACCTTTACATGGAAGTACGACCCGATCGGGTCTAAAACAGTCCCAAACCAGCGTGTCGCGATGCTACTAGCCAAATTGCAAAATTCATTCACCATTAGTAATGTCACATAGTTAGTCTGAACAATATCCAACATTAGATAAATGCTTTCTAAACTACGTAACTGAAGGCAAATACATGCCATACACTATTATTGTACATATGCAAAAAGATTTCTTTTTCCTGCGCAATATTCCACTTTAAAACTCTCAACACATGAGTTAATGACAAATGTACTTAAGACTTGTCAGAGAATTATCATTATGATGAACTGTAAAATTATCCACCTTCAAATGAGTTTGATCTCTAAACTGTTCATTTCCTACAAATTGACGGGGCGAAAAGCTCTTTCTCTAGCTTCGTTAATAGCGTCGATCAACTGTATCATGACAATTGTCTATCCATTTATATGTTGTTCTTAATGTTGTTAAACAACACATTATATTTATAAGGATGAATGTGCTGCCTCTCCAAGGTTAACTATTATGATGAAAAAAAGGCCATCACCATAGCACCCACCCCCCCCCCCCCCCCCCCCCCCCCCCACAACCCCTCACACATACACTCCCAATGTGCTAGAAAGTAAAAATAATGGTCACTTGTATAAAAAAAAATCAAAAGCACTTTACTGCAACCCACAATGCAATGTTTCTCAACCTATTTAAATTGCCTACTGTAATCGTTCTCAATGTACGAAAGTTATCCAAGGATTTCCATCCTTATGGAATTTTATTTTGAGAACAGTTTAATCATTTTTAGCAGGCTAGAACTTTTGAGGCAGAAATCCAATACTGACAGACATTAATATATAATGGGTTCATAAATGCTAGACTAGGTACCCCCCCCCCAATCACTTTGATTTAATGAGCCCACAAAGTCCATCAGGGTGATACTGTATGCAACCATGGCTGTTTAGTGTTAATTGTTTTGTTCTTTACTCATTTGTTTACATGTAGTTGTTGTTGTTTCTGGTGAGTAATGTGCTAACGAGTGTCAATAACTCTGATATCAGCTCTGTGAATACTACACTACACAATAAAAACCATCTCTCAAATCATTAGCCATCATACCTACCATCAGCATATCAAAGGTCAAAAGTACAATTGGTTTAAATACTTCAATTATCAGATTGTTTACCAAACAAAGCAGTATTTAACAATATGTTGCATAATCATGTCCCTTTGTACAGCACAGCTTTGTTGATCCTTGACACACAATACTCACGCTCATCTGAGGGTACTTAATGTAAGTCGCTCTTAATCAGTTAGGAATGGAGCCCTCCCGCAACCACACCTTCACCGCAACAAACAGCAAACAAACTGAGACCTATGGCTCTCCATTTCTAGTATAAACTAAACACTCCTGAACCAGAACAGATTTGTCTAGAGAAGTACAGTGTCCCATGCTGAAAATTTATATACACAGTTAGTACAAGTACTTTCAATACCAGCGCCAGCCTCAAGCATTTTAATCTCAGTGAGGCAGTTAATTTGTCTTCATAAAAGCAAGATTCCTAAATGTCAAGAATGTGATGTGGAGAATCAGAGACTTAAAATGAAAGAACTTTTGACATCTTTCAGCAATTTTGAGCTAAATTTTGGCGCCAAAACTATTGACATTTCGATGCAAGCGGTTGCAATACATCAGGGAAAGTAACATACCAAACCGGCATCCTAAAGTACGTGGGGCCTCAAATTTAAAGGGTTTCAGTAATTTTTAGTCACCCATGCTCAAAGTGAGATACTAAAACTGTCAGAGGGCTTTCTTAAACCTCACCGGGGCATTTTACTTTCTCTTAATTTAAGCTCCAAAAACGTCTAGATATAAACACAGAGGACCAAACCTATAGCAAAAGAGTATGATTGTACTTCAGCAATGTTTTATCCATGCTAAAAATTGGTGCCCAGACTAATCACAATCATCTTTTAATATCTGGTCCTGACACATCAAGGAAAAATTTTCATATTCTCCTGAAACTGTTAGAAAATTGTGTTTTCTAATGGACTACAACATACTAAAACATCTCTCATGTCTTCAATATACAGTCTGTGCGAGCTGCAAGTTCAAGTTTTTTTGGCTGCTGCCGCAACGATCATTTAATGTTTAGCATTACTCCCAGGAACAATAATTTTACATTTCATCATCCAAGATGTTCTCCGACCTCACAGCCATCCCTTTTGTTTAGTTTCAGGGATAGATACCGTCACGTATAAAACGAAATGCTAAATTTACATTTCCCTGAAGAGTGGAGCTGGTCTTATTACAAGAGGTGAAATGAAGCATGTCTAGATATACTCTCGACGACTTCCTTCCACTTATACAGTAGATGTCTGTACAGTATGTATGTATGTAATGTACATGTATGTGTGTACGTATGCATGTATGTGGGTAATGTATGTATGTATGCTACACTACACATGGAGAAAGAATATTGAGTTGTTGTGCTCAACCGTACTAATTATCTTTCACGGATGGACAGGTCTTCGCAAACCATGACTTGGTTTAATGAAGGTCTTCGTTTCTTTTAATATTGGCCTGTATTTTTGTTTTTTATTAACCGGAAATGTTGTTCTTCTATAGTTCCAAGGGAAATCCAATCATTCCGTGGATGTTTGAAATTTGTGGACTTATTCCTCAACCAATTATGTTCAGTTTTCGTTATTAAACTTTAGTTGTTATATTTGCCAGTTGTTTATATTTTTAAATATTTTTTTAAATATTTTATTGGAAATGTTATTCTTCTCCAAGCTATGAATATATATCCCGATATAAATATAGAACTGTCACATGACCTTCCAAGTTATACACCCACACTTTGACCCCACAGTGTGACCTCAATATTCATTTGAATAAAATCCGAATATTCAAATGCATATGAATATATACATGACATACATATATATACATACATTATATATTATAAAGAAAATCCCTGTATACGCCAATAGAAAATATTATTAGAAAAAGCAGAGAAATAGTATATCACTCATAATTGACAAATAAGGAGTGTTGATGGATATAGAACCAAATAAACCATGACTATTGTTCTACACTTTCTGTATAGTCATGGTTTATTTGGTCCTATTTCCATCAATGCTACTTACAATTATCAAGCGTCATACTTTCATTGTTTTACATTTTTTTCATACTTTTTATTCCACTGCCAATGTATTGCTGAAGAAGGTCCGAGGGGGGCCCGAAAATTCCAAAATATTTTGTGTAAACAATACTCCTTTATTTGTAAATTATTAGTCATATCTTATTTCTCTGCTTTTTTATAATAATCTATATATTTATTTGCCTAAGCCGTTTATTTCCATTTCATTTCAAGAGTCTGTTCAAAGTATCTCTTTTGAGATCTGGAATGAAGACTTTCCTGGACAGACAATCAGTGTCCGTAGCTTGGTTAGGGTGTCCACATATAAAGCGGGAGGTCAGGGTTCGAATCCCAGTGAAGGCTGGAAGTTTTGTCACTGTTTTGGATTTTCCAACTCATTAGCATATCAAATATATATATACACATACATGTATCACAGTGATATGGATAGTGAATTAAATACAAGACTACCTCAAATTTAATGTGAGCAGTGAGAAAAGGTGCTTCCAGTGATATTTTCCTTAAAATTGCTAAATGTATTTCACACGCATGATACAATCAATGCTGTATGCATGTACACACCGAATGCCTTATTTTACATTCGAAGACAACAGTTGATAAAAGCCTATTTCACAGATTAACTCAAAATGTGACAGTCCTTAGGAGACAAGCAACAGGCAGAGAAATCAAAGCACTGTACAGTAATGTCCTCACCGTGAAAATTTGAGCTGAGTTCTATTTTCTTCTCTTCAGATATAAAACTATAACGCATCTGGAAACCCCTGAACGTGGCCGAGGAAGGGGCGGCATGGACCTCCAACTCTACCGTTACGGTTTCTTTCGGGGCTATGATGGTAGCGGGACGTCCTACACCGCAGGAATAGATGGGACTTTGGTTATTGTGAAGGTTTATCTGAAAATGAGAGTTGTTAAAAACAAAAAATATATATAAATAAACAAACAGTTGCTATTAAAGGGTGTACAGTGTCAAACAGGTTACAGTTCACTCTATTGATTTATAGTGTTGATGTCGTGAGGAGACTGGTAAGCGAAGTATAAAGCAATGTAATATCGGACTATGTATTGAAGGTTGCTTGGTAGTCTGCTCTAATGCTGGTATTGCATTTTCTACATAAAAACACAATGTACTGAATATTTAACTTTTCCGTTGCAATTATGACCTACATGATAGACCTTGCTGGACGTAACAGTGTTGGAGTTAACTGCAAGGGCTCCAAGGGTATCCCACAGAAATACAAATCAGCTGTTTAGTGATTAATATTAATAGATAGATTCTTCAAATGATTGAATGTTTTGTCACTGTACAGTACTCACTTATATAACTTCATTTGGGGGCCAAGAGACTGAAGAGAGTGAGTGGGAATTTGAGGTGGAGGTGTGGAGGGGGGTGTGTGAAGGGTGAGGGTGGAGGGAGGAAGGGGTTGGAAGTTGGATTGTGATACCATCTTTACTCAGTTTGACTGACTATAACACATGGAAAAAGAACAGATGATAAAATCGCTACTATTTCGGCGACCAAGCAGATTCTTGGCCCGACTTCAAAAGGCTTCAATATCACCGTATCTGACCGTCGGTCAGCCTTACCGTGAGATAGTCGTATGTGCCATTATTTTTGCAAGTGAATACAGGTCCATCGTGAAGGTGGAAGTCCTCAAAAGAGAGTGTGATGTAACCCTCGCCTATGATGGAGAGCTGGTAGGTACACGTGTAACCTGATCCCTGCGGGTAGGAAATAGGAAACCCCGGGGAGTGAATCACCCCTGATTGACCATCTGCAAGGTTTGCTATCGTAGTACTGCAATCTGTATAGAAAAGGAAAATTTCTATATATATTGTATGTATGTATATATATTGTATGTATGTATATATATTGTATGTATATATAATACGGGAATATCAGGAAAGGAAAATAGCAACTATATTACACACAGAGAGATGTACAGTACGAGAGGGAGTATAACGAGTAAAGAGAAGCATAAAGGTGAAAAAAGGAAAGGTGTAGCCATTCACCTCCTGAAATTGAGAAACATGGCAAATTTTTTCATTCCTGTCCTGGTACACTGCAAAATCACTGGTACAAAATTTGTACACAAACAACAGGAATCTTCATGGCTGGCTGAAATTCAAAGATTATGGGTTTAATCAGCAATATTGTCAGGATGCTCGACCACGTCCGGTGACAATTCAAGTGCTCAATTACAGTACCGAACGAACGGAGACTGCTTGCTGACTCATGGTTGAAGAACCAAAACTTTAGCATTGCTACCCCAGTAATTGATGAATGTACAGTTAATAAGTACTGTTAATTTACTGTACATACTGTACCAAACAGGCCTGTACAGAATATTGACACGTATGCAATTATTACTGTGTGGTCAGTTATTACAGTACTATTGTACTACCTTACAGTGTACTGTACTTGCTAATATTTACAAGTTTTAAGTTTTACTTTTGCCAAAGTTTCAGTACCAAATCTCAATGATTACCGTATAGAGTATATATATAATTGAAGTTGTAGTGTGAGTTGGAAAATCCTGGACAGTGAAAAAACTTCCAGCCTCCACCGGGATTCCAACCCGGGCCTCCTTTATATGCGGAAACCTTAACCACTAGGCTATACATGCTGATTGTACGTTCAGAGGTTCGAAACCGGTAATTCCACTGTAAGCATGTACTGTATATATATACATATATTTGCATGATTCTGTTAACAGAGAACTGTACTAAGAGGAGATATAGACTGCTCGACTTGATTAACCATACAGTAAGCCTCCCAAACTAAATATTGCAAATTATGAATTTTAACAAACATGTGGGTTTTGTAAGTTGTAAATGAAGTTTGCATTACATATTTAACACAGGGCGGAATAATTGCAGAAACACCCACACAAAAATTACCATAAAAAATGCTACAAAAGTATTGATATTACATTTTATCATGATGCGTACAGACAGTAAGAAACTACTACAAGAAGCTTCTTTGAGCTGAACTTGATAAAATGTGATTAAACAGGAAAAATGGCTTTTACGATACAATGTAAAATCCTGTTTTAATGTAAAAGAGTTAACTGATTAACAAGTTTTCATTTGCTTAAATGGAGCTGTGAAAGGCTGTAAAAAGTTTCCCAACTTAATTTTGTAAATTGTGGTTTATGAAAAAGCGGACGAGAAGATGAAATGTTGAGGATCAAACTGAATTTTGATATTTTCTGGAGTTGATCTGAACCGTCCTTGATAAAATTATCTACTGTATACAGGGGGGGGGGGGCATATCTGAATTTCATATCAGCTTGAATCTTATTTTAAATGACTATTAAACTGAACTACCTTGTCGGTTGGGTAGAATTACCAAACAAAACAGGTGCTTTTATTATGAATATAGTTTGGCACACAGCAACTTCAGTCAGCTGACTATATATGTATAAATGCATTAAAGCAGCATTTTGCGTCCTTTTCTATGATTTTTCTCAACCTCACTGACTCCACTATGCCATAACGACATACATAACTAGCTTATCTATTTAAATTTTACTTCAAATGGTGGCATGAAAGTCGAAAAATTTGCAACTTTCAACTTGTTTTCTCCTAGATATTTTCCGTTGGGATCCCAATAAACCTCATAAACCCCATAATATGAATATTTAAACACTACGAACGTCATTGACCAATAGGCCTACGTAATACAACACCATTCTTGATTTGTGTACAGTCTATATGGCAGTTGTACCCACTGATCTGCACACTAACAGATCAGTGAGTTGTACCAGGGAGTTCCATAACAACTCCCTGGTTGTACCAACGCAAAGTCTTGAATCTATTTTTAGCAACGGCTCATATTAAACCTGCATCTCTGATTGGTTGAATTCAAACTAGTGGGTGTGGGAAAACTGTATGCGATTAATTTTAACTGTGGAACTTGTCGTGGACACTTTTCTCATTATCTGCAAATATCCTTAATTACTCGCCAATTAACGTTGTTGGCAGGGAGAAACTTGGCTAATATCTTAGTTTGCTGTTTTGTGATTGATATATGTAAAAAACTCGATGGACATGTCAAAAAAGTAGAAAACGGCGACCAAACGCAAAATGCTGCTTTAAAGTGTTATAGAGTAGATTTTGTCAAATATGGGTGTAACATGTTAATTGTCTGCATCACAAATCACCATGGACAACCACATCTTGATAACTGAGCCTATTAAGCATAGTTTTCTTCTTTCTTTTGTTTTCTTTAGCAACAGATGTGAAATTTTAGAGATTGAAAAACCTTGATTGGTTGAAACTTCTTTTTTATCTGGCAACATCATCCTCTATGGTATACAGTATGAGTCAGAGGTATCTCTGTTTATACTTGAAAAAGAAAAATGTTGAATCCAAAGAGTAGGCTGATAACATGTAAGGAAAGAAACTGTACACTGACCCATTCCAGATGATAATATATTGTGAAAAAATGTCAGTTATTATAAATTCTCAAAAATGGCTAGAAAATATCTCCCTATGCAAACAAGGGCTTTATCGGGCTGTGAACACTTGGTAAATTTACCTCAGTATCCAAATTATGGAATTGACCAAGAACGTAGGTTCCAATTCCGTACAAAAATCGCTGTAGGAAATCCGGACAACAGTGACCGGAGGAGCCGGTCATAGAGGGCGCACAGTGTTAAAAGATTACCAGTTCATTCTAGGCACGGTAGAACGAGGGGCTAAGGTTGTGGGGAGACAGGTAAGCAAGGAATGAAGTAAATACAATTAAATCAAGAGTAACATTAGCTTGTACAATGTCTTGACACCAACATATCCCTTTAATCCTGTTTTTCATCTGTAAGCTACAATCAAGATAATTCACTTCCTATTTGATGAGGTCACATCCTCCCATCCTGTGACTTTTTCCCCATTTGATCAATGACAATGCCAAAAACCAGAGATATCCAATGTTTCCTATCCTAAACAGAAAAACACCTTTCCATGAAACTAAAAAAAAAAGGAAAATAATTATTTTACAGATTACTTATTAATCTTTCAGAAAATTTCTGGGAAACAAACTGTGACAGCCTTAAATAATATCAATTCAAATAACATTTATTATACATAACAGTTCTTAGTCAACATGACGAGTCATTCTCACAGTCACATTTATGGCAGGAAAGTATCCGATAAAGAATTTATAAGTTCAAAGTTCCAAAACTAAAGAATTTGGAAAATGTTGAAAGGATTAACCTCCAGCTTACAGTCTCTCTTAGTACATGTTACCTAAGTAGAGATATTCACATTTATTCAACAACCAAATTCTTCTTTTCTTATTGACAGCCTTTCTTTTCTTGTCTGGGTGGAGGGGAGAGGGGGGGGGGAGAGAAGGGGAAAGGGAAAGGGGAGGGTGAGGAATCGGGTAGGGTTGATTTTTCTTGTTTGCTTGTTTTTTATTTTGAATTGGGTTTAACTAACTTTGGTTAAGATTTATTACTTTTTTGTCTCATTATTATTATATTTTTCCCTTTAAATTTTCTTGTTGGTAGAAGTCCTGTATTTCACTGTTATGCAAGACAGACAGACAATCAAATAGGAGAAATGAAGCAGTCAAAGTACATGAAAAGGGGAAGCACCTGATCTGCCAAAGCAAGGAGAACAAAGATGAGCTCTGACTCTGAGTTCCTTAAATTCTTTCCTCTCCCTTGAAAATAATTACATATTCCTCAAAATATCTGCTCCGAGAACATTTGAACAATTCCAAATGACCCCAAATAGAATCTAACATAGCCAATAGGCCCCAACACTGTACATACAGAACCACACTCTGTTGTGTAAGTGTTTGATCAATGTTGACGATGCCAAGATTATGAACCATCATGACATTTGCAAAATAATAATAAAAGTCATTTTAATAATAATCATAATAGTAATAAGAAGAAGAACATGTGGAGATACCACCTACAATGACCTAGAGTACCATTTTAGTGTTAGGCTGCTGTAACGGCTTGCTGTGTTTGGGTTTCAGAGCAGAATATCGAAACTAGCCACCCAATCACATTTGAAAGGGGTAGAGGTTAGTGTCACCCACCGGGTGGGTTCTGCCCCCTAGTGACTTCAATTGGCACTGACCCAAGTTACCAACAGTTCTATGAAATTATCTTACATATTATTGGAATGGCACCATCTGACCCCAAGGGTCATATCCTTGATGTCAAAGTATAGATGCATTAAGGCATTAAGGTATCTCAAAGGTTCCATTCATCTGTTACAAAATGAAGTACATGAGATTTTTGAAGTTAAACAAAGTTTAAAACTAACAGCATTAGAGGAGGAGCTTTCTTTAACCTTACTGTTATTTGTAGTATTTGATGATATTGCTGGCCATTATTTCTTTCGTAAATTTGAACTGTCGGTTGGCTTAAAATCACATTTTAATGGATTTATATTGTTACGAAATTTTAGTTTAGAACAGTAGATCGACCACAGCTACTATCATAAACACAAACATCTGTTTTTATTAAGTACCGTACAAAACACGATACATATCTTCTCTATATAATACATCTGTTCACGTTACAACATTAATTACATTATGCAGGTCTATACATCCGACTAGCTGATACAGTTTACACTATACACAGTAGTACACTAACCATATGTACATTCCACTATACAACTCAAGTTTTTCCAAGAAACGAACAATACATGCATGTGCACCATATATTGCTTGTCACATCTTAAAACCCTTGAGACTGGTACTACTTGAGCCTTAACAGTTAGTAATCTCCTGAACTTAGGCAGACTCTCTGCTGTACATTTAATGATCATTAGATATGAATGCAATTTATCACAGTTTGATCACATTTTTTTGTCTTTACAACGAAAACGCTCCATATCATCCAGAGGACAAATGAATATATGTATCCATGATGATTATTTCTCATTATTTAAGAAATATTTAAAGGTCATCAAGTATTGGCCCAACAAATTATATGCTAGACAGTCACATTATGGTCACACATGCTTCCAACTTCAACTTGCCAACCTCATTGGAGATGAGTTCCATTATCTATTTGAATGTAAGGCTTTTGAAAATTACCGTAAAATTTATATGAAGTCATATTTCTGGAACAGACCGAACACATTAAAGATGGAGCAATTGCTTCAATTAAGTAACAGAACAACCATTTCCAACCTTGTTAAGCTTTGCAGAGAAATTTACTACAAATTTCAGTAGTTTCCTGCCATTGGCATTGTAAATAAGCTTTTCACTTCTTTCTTTTTTTATTTTTCATCCACTTATGCATGTGAAGCCATTTATTCTTTTCCATTACGCATATCTGTCCACATTGCTTTTTCTTCTTATACTTTTGGGGCCTGGCGCCACCATTTTCCATGTATACATTTTTTTATTCTTTTTGTCAACGTTGTTGTCATATGAACTTTGTAAGCATATTTGTACTCTACATACCTCACACGAGTGAGGTGCACAGAGATTGAATAAACTTGTAAAAGGTTTTTTGATTTCTCCCCCTTTATATACGTATACTGAAACATTTTACTTCCTAAGATCTAAACACTCAAAGTCTGAAAGTAACTCGAAGATGCAGAAACACAAGGGAAGAATTTCCAATGAAAAACTTCTAGCTATCTTTTAATAGACAGCTACTGTAAACTTTGGGGCAAATGGCGATGATCTTGAAGGATCTAGAATGTTCCAAAGGAGCTAGGTATGCCTGATTGATTTCTTAAGCCTTGGGATTCTTCTTGAAGTATGTAAAGTATGTATAGTTCTGTGACCTACAGTACTGTATACAATGCATACTAAGTCCAGTACTTACTGTACAGTATGTATCTTTAACAATTACAGTAAGAAGTCTTAGCCAATCTTGTAAAATTTTATGCTTTTGATCTGTCAAGAAATGTGCAACTGTCAAATAACCAACTAGAAATTACGTGGAACTGGGCCACTGTAGTGTTGCAAAGGTTTTAGCATATCATTTGCATATATCAATATGAACTTTAGCGTACCACATCGTTTG
>KN882217.1:103100-119026 GCA_000934455.1 Apostichopus parvimensis
TGAGTTTAAGACTAGGCAAGCTGGTTGAAAACGACATATAACTATTAAATCGTGTCTTGTGCATTGCTCGAAGCTTATCAAAACGAGATTTTAAAGTCTGGAACCCTACCGTCTCCTTCTGGCTGACTGGATTCTGCGTACATGGTTATACCGAAGACTCCCTCTTCGGTTATCCGGTGCTCTCTGACCATTTCCCCTGTGAACCTATTAGCTACATATATGCCGTTGCCTTGTCCGAATTCCGTCCACAGAATAAAATCCTAGAGATCAAAAGGATAGAAGTAGGATATACTCAAAATAGTTTAGATCAGATATGACTGGTGTGATTTGGGGTTTGGAAGCAGATGTCAAACTTTCACACTGTCCTCCTTCAATTATCATCCACTCTTTCTTTTGGAGGGAGGGGGGGGTACATGATTGATTTTTGGTTGTGGCTAACATGGGGTTTAATACGTACTCCATGTCATAAATGGAAAAACTGAGCTATACTTGGTTGCTTTCAAAATTGGTAGGGATCAGTAACAACTTGCTATGTAGTTGTTCCTCAAAAGTAACAAATTTCTAATTTCTCTAGGCTGAAAAATAAAAGCTGGGAGGCCCAATCTATCGTATGTGTCCATCAAACTCGGTCAAACGGCATCAACGACGTATTTCCTAAAATTACTAACGGTTAATCAGGGGCGAAAAGCCACTGCTCTGAGCAAGACGAAAAGTGACCAGAATTTAGCTGAACAAATCTTTTACCTGAAAGAGAGTCATGCCGAAGTAGTTGTGCGTCCTGGGTTGCCGCCTTGCGAGAAGAGTGACTCTGTCTTCACCGTCATATCCGATAATCTCAATGGTCCCTGTACCGGCATCGCCAAAGTACAACCTAAGACAAGACAGAGATTTAATTAACTCAAGCGCCACCGCCAATCCAGAGTTTTAAGAACTATAGCTTTAATACAAAATTACCAAAAATTTCCAAGAGTACACTTTAAACCCCCAATTAAATTACCCCAAAGGAGATTCACATATAAATGTCAGGGTTTCAAATTATAGATGATAACATACCACGTTGGGGAGGGGGGGGAGGGGTATACTTTAGAGAGTGAAATGTTAGCATGCAGGATCCTGACTGGGGTTAGGTGGAGTTAGGAGGGGCCACAGCATTGGGGCCCGGGTGAATTTGGGGGCCTGGGATAAATATTGATTTCTTCTCACTTTCATAATTTGGTACTTACGAAAATATGCAGTTTTCCAAGGATATAGACCCAACTCTCGAGGCCACTGCATGAATTTTGAAAATTTGGACATAGGTGAACAGTATTAGATTTTCTACAATATTTTGGTGCAATAAATGCTACAAATGTTGCTTTTGGGCCTTAAAATTAGAAAAAGAAAAGAAAGAGAGAAACTGCCAGTGAGGTTAAACTATGAATTATTTTAGTTGTCTGCAATCGTTCCGTGCGACATCACATTCCCCACACACACTTTCACAACGCCCTCCATCTGCTGTCATTTGAAGTACAAAAGTGAATACCACATCAAAGAGGGTTTTAACCAGCATTTTGATGCTCGGTGTACTGACCTCTGCTCTGAATAATCGATAACGATACCGTTCGGTAAAAGGATGTCTTCGGAGACGATGACTCGTCGGTTACTCCCATCCAAGTCAGACCTCTCAATCTGAGCAGGTGCGCCAAACTCCCCCCAAAACAGATGCCTGATTTGAAAAGATGATGATAACATTTATGAATGGAAGGGTACTGCTCTTTTTTTTTCTTTTTGGGGGGGGGGGGTTAAGATACTGCATATGAAAAGAATGATACTGTATACTATATAGTAACTCTTTAATTAAGCACCAACAAGATTATACTATATATATAAAAATTTCCCTCTCCTACCCCTATACTCCCCACCCTGCCCCCACCCTATCACTGCAGTCCATTGTATACCAACACCACACAACTCTGTCGATGGATCTACAGCAATAATCCTATGCCCGACAGTTTTTAGTTGTTTATTTAGTCCTCCCTGGACAACCCTCATCACTACACTACAATCACTACAGCCCATGGTACCACTGACATGAACTCACCTTGTGAATGGCTCGACAGCTATGGCTCTCGGACTGACAATGTCGGTTGTAATCAGGTCTGTATAGAGCTGGCCGTCATAACTAGCGACGCTGATCTTACCGCCTGGGTTGTCGGTCCAGTAGACATTATTTGAAATCCAATCGACAGCGATGCCTGGTACGAAAAGGGGAACCGAATAATAATCATCACATTGAACATGAAAGGGGGGGGGGCTCTCCAGCCATGCCCACAATTAATAGAGGGCGCTGTCATATTTTTTCCTTTATGTTTCGTAAACTCTGACAGGCCGGAGTCTCTGATTGCAGCTCGTAACGGTACGGTGAGTCGATCACTATATAAAATAAGGGTCATATGAACTAAGACGAAGAGACCTTTTTTTGAAACATATACTCTTGTTTTAAGTCAGTCTAATTGTTTTAAGCATCTGAACATGTGTTTTCTAAGCCACATTTTTCCTCCTTCGGTCAAACTGCCCGAGTGGAACCTTTAGCTAGTCAATCACCCAGTCCGTCAGTGTCAAGTTCGTCGTCGTGTTCGCATGTTCACACGATCACTTAGATTCAGAGATCTGTATGGATTACGTGCATTGGGACAGATATGATGGCGCCCTCTGTATAAGAAACACGTCGGAGAGCCCCCCCTTCCCATCACTGCAACACGTCTGCTTCCTCCCCTCACTGCCTCTCCTCCTACAAAACACTTCAAGAATTCAGCAGGTCAAGTGGCACAAACTTCTTCCTTTGTACAAATAGACTACAAAAGACTGAGTTCACGGGATGATGTGTTGAGACATTTTCCTTGCAGATCTATTAAGTCGCCCTGTCAAAATGAGCCATGTAAAATAACATTTCCTGTCATTCCCTGACAGATCTCCTTAGGCTGACAGAAATATGCAAACAGATGGACAGATTGACGGACAGATATATAGATAAACATACAGTCAAAGAGACAGACAGACAGATCACAACATATGAAAGAAAACAGCGTTGCCAGAAAAAACAAGTTTCAGAATATTGTGAAATCTTTATGCTCAAAGTGGTTTTCAAGCTATGACCATGTCCAACAATGTCTTTGTTGTGATTTGATGTTATTCTTCAGGTTATTAAATTTTCACAACAGCTGATATAAAAGACTTCCACAATACAGGATTTTGTTGTTTTAACATGTTTTCACCCTCAACTAGAGCAAAGACAGATTTCTTACATTCTTAATACCGTGTGACGGAAAGTAGTTTGTCCCGTCAAAGAATTGCTTTGTATGATGATGGGTTCTTAACGCCAATATTCTCGTTGCCTCCAACGTCCCTCGTGGGAATTAAGTCTGGGCATTTTCAGAAAGTTTTATAGACAAATGCAACGAGCCGTGCTTACTTTGCATACGAGAATTCGGGCTGGACGCTGACATACCACCACTCAAATTCTGCCTTTCGCCATCCTTAAGACGGTGAATCCTGTGGCATGTACAAGGATAAGTTTTGGAGTTTTTTTTTCTCTGATACTAACGGGCATCGAAACATTCGATTACCTTGTCTGCAGTAGATCCACCGATTAGAACTCTTTTCTCCAAAACATACAAAACGCTATTTCTACATTTTTTCAACCGTTTCTCTATCTTTCTGAGATGGACAAACAGATAGATAGATGGACAGACTGAAAGACAGACAGATCAACATGTAGACAAAGAGAATGATAGACAGACAGATGAATAAACATACAGATGGCAGACAGACAGACAGACTTATGAACTGACATAGAGAAGAAAGAAATGATCAATATTTTCACCAACCAGTCACCTTTCCTTCGATAAAGAGTCTTAAACATTACTTTGTTGGCATTTAATTACCTTCCACAGACTGCGTCACCCCGGCGATATCAAATACATTGGAATCTATGGCTAGTCTCACTGCGGATACTTTCTTGGCACCGATGTCGCTGAAGAAGAGCATGTTATCCCGAACGTCTACGGCTACCGCGACGGCGTGCTGACGACCAGACAGGAAACAGGAGGTCTGGTAGTTTGAAGGTAAAGCCATGGTCGGATAATTGCTGGGGAAGTCGCAGATGTTAGTGGTCCGGGCAATGAAGACAGCAGGGAAGGCAATCAGTGTCTCTGATAAAAAAAAACACGAAAAAAAAACAGAATTGGAATATTAACCTGGATTAACATTTGGGGGCCAAAAAAGTATATATAGACAGTCATGACTGTGTTATTATTTAATACATTGTTTCATAATATGCAAATGAAAGGTTCGTCCAGATCAACTTAATATCGGTTTGGACGTGTGTTTGTAACGGCGATGCACAATGGGGATTTTAAGTGGTTAAATAAGCACAGGAAAAAGTGGAGGGAGGCAAGGGGTGACACGACCACTCCCAACTTTCACAAAAACAGTTTGAACTTGCTCCTCCCAGAAAGAGAAAGCAATATAACAGTAGATAGCTTAAGTCAACAAGAATTGTAGTTCCACCCTCACAGCATTTTCTGGCACTGATAATATGTAACAGTCTGGGAACAAATATATGGAAAGCCTATAGGGAAGAACCTCCACTGAAATTCTTTTTGGAAATTTGTTCAAATTCAGCGTGCTGATGTTTGGGTTCCCTATATTCTGAGATGACCTTTCACAGAAGTAAGTATATATATATATGTTTATGTATATACTGATTATACATGTTAAATGCTATTATAACACTGATCAATCGTAAAGAAGATGAACTATCAATATGTATATTCTGAAGATACATGTTAAACGCTATCATAACACTCATCGATTAAAAAGAAGATGGACTATCAATATGTTTATACTGATGATACATGTTAAACACTATTATACTCATCGATTGTAAAGAAGATGAACTATCAATATGTTTATACTGATGATACATGTTAAATACTATTATAACACTGATTGACTATAAAGAAGAGATATCAACATGTATAAACTCATGATGTAAGTTAAACACTACTGTCACACTCATCAAGCGTAAAGAAGATTTACGTGACTGTCTGTAATTTAATCGGGACCTACTTGGTTCGCATGTCCTGTTGTCTGAGGATAGAAGGCGTGCATCTGGACAAAGGCACTTAAAATGGGGCTCAGCGGTCATCCCGACACATAGATCGCTGCATGGATTGCTGGAGCATGGTGCTAGAAGAAGAAGTAGGAAGATCCGAGACATTTAAAAGACTATAGTCAAATATCATGACTGAGAAACAGAAACAAAACAGATCTCCCATTAAGTCCCACCCACACATGAATGTTAATGAGTTAAAAATTGTTGCTGCAAAGAAAATGTACTATATGCAGTTACATCACACTGCCAATAATGAACTAAATCGGACATCCGGTTGACGTGATATTGACATTTTAAAGAATTTATGCTAAGCCCCGCCCACTCATTAACATTCATGAGAAGGGGAGAAGGGAACCCAAAAACAATAGGAAACATCATGGGGCATATAACTAGCAAGTATGACAGTAATTCCACTTGCGGTTGTCGAGATGTTGTGTTTACAAGCTGGCAGTCACATACGCACACAAACACGCACGCGCCAGCATGATTGCAATGGTTACTGAGCTTTCAGCATCATAACCAACACAAGCTCACTGAGGTTGTATTGTTTGCTATAAACCTATCTTGTTGAAGTATTCTCTGAAAGTTACTTCGATACAACACTGACATCTAGTCATAACTCGTTACAACACGAACATCTAATCATAACTCGTTGCAACACGAACATCTATTCATAACTCCTTACACTGATATCTAGTCACAACTGGTTATAAAACTGACATCTAGTGAGTCTAGTCACAACTCGTTACAACACGGACATCTAATCATAACTCGTTACAACACGAACATCTAATCATAACTTGTTGCAACATGGACATCTATTCATAACTCCTTGTACTGATATCTAGTCACAACTGGTTACAAAATTGACATCTAGTGAGTCTAGTCACAACTCTTTGCAACACGGACATCTATTCATTACTCCTTACACTGATATCTAGTCACAACTGGTTACAAAACAGACATCTAGTCATAACTCGTTACAACACGGACATCTAGTCACAACTCCCTAAGACACTGAGATCTGTTCAAACCTCATTTCAACACTGACATCTAGTCACAAACTGGTTACAAAACAGACATCTAGTCATAACTTGTTACAACACGGACATCTTTTCATTACTCCTTACACTGATATCTAGTCACAACTCCTTAAGACACTGAGATCTATTCGCAACTCATTTCAACGCTGACACAACTTGTTACAACACATACATCTAGTCATAACTTGTTACATAATGGACATCTAGTCATAACTCGTTACATAATGGACATCTAGTCATAACTCATTACAACACTGACATCTAGTCAAAACTTGTTACAACACTTAGATCTAATCATAACTCGTTACAACACTGACATCTAGTCATAACTTGTTACATAATGGACATCTAGTCATAACTGGTTACAACACAGACATCTAATCATAACTCGTTACATAATGGACATCTAGTCATAACTCATTACAACACTGACATCTAGTCACAACTGGTTACAACACAGACATCTAGTCATAACTTGTTACAACACAGACATCTAGTCATAACTTGTTACAACACTGACATCTAGTCACAACTGGTTACAACACTGAGATCTAGTCAAAACTTGTTACAACACTCAGATCTAATCATAACTCGTAACAACACGGATATCTAGTCATAACTCGTTACAACACTGATATCCATAGTCACGGATGTTAATATATTGGTACCTATGACACAGCTGAAGTCTGCTAAAAACAGTATTATCTCCAGCCACCAACTTACAATCAGACATAGGTTGAGAATCATAGTCATAGACAGTGATGCCATACGGTACAGCATCCAAGTTAAGAGCAAAGTACTGTTCCCCAGGGATGGACTTCCTAGCGCACCGGATGTGGCTCTCTCGGTCCGTGACAAAGACATAATCCTGAAAACAGGAAACAAAGGGGTCTATCGATAATAAGCTGGGTCTCTTTCACAAAGGAACAGGACACCCCTCTGGAATGAGTTTTCAAAGAGCGGTCTACAAAATGCAATTGGTTGTCACTCGGTTTTCCTTTTCTTTACACTAAACCTACCAGATTTGATTGTTCAAAAAATTAAAATTGCAACAAATTAATGAAGATGACTTTTAAAAGGCAGAAAAGGTTTGCTGAAAATGTCAATATCTAATACGATTTTGAGTGCTAGTAGTGTTTTCTCTTTTACAGCTATTGTAGGGTTTTTCACGATAATCACCTTTAGAAACATGCTAAATGTGTAGAAGAGAACAAAAAAAAAGGAGGTCCCCAGATGACACATCAGTCCCCAGGGTCTGACTTGACTCACGTCCCCACTTGTTGCATACAACATGGCATTTTTGGCTTTACATAGTTATTTGTGAACATGCAGCACGGTGTCACTACGGGATAATGTTACCTGGTACGTGGTCAAATGGAAAAACTGCGCTCCATACGACGACAGGGAAAAGAGCGTCTCTCTGTCGCCCCCATCAAATAGCGAAGATTCGACCGTGTTGGCTAGGACTCCTGCGTTAGTCCAAAATATTCTGCATATATTAGGGTACACAGCATGGGTTATTTTATCATTTATTCCCTCACAGGACTTGGGTGAGATAATTCATGACAAAAGTTTAATACTTAATATTTAATACTTTTATCATTCACAGAAATAGTGAAAAACACTTGGATACTCAAACTGCTCAAACCGTCATTACAAGTGCGTTGGAGTGGGGACATGAAAGTACAGTTTATGAGAAGAAAAAAAAAAATTGTCTCAACTGAGTGGTACTCTGCAGTGAAATTTTAGGACATTTGCAAATCCTGGAAACATCGTTCCATTACTTTAAGGAGAATGAATAGGTTATCAAAACTCACTGTTATCATAAGTGTCTAGGTATAGGTTGGGAAGGGGTTATTGCTCATTTTTGAAGGGGAAAAAAAAAAAAAGAAGATTTTTAAAGATTTTAAAACATCTGTTGGTATTAAACATTAACGAAAGAAACCTTAGAAAACAAGTTCTGAATGCGTGGGGAAAACCACACTGCTTCCGAGCAAACCGGCAGCTAGAATTTGAAAGTGTTTTTTTTACCTCTGGGATTGAAAGTCTACCGTTATGCCATTCGGTGAGGTCAGGAGGGTGTCCACGAGCACTATCCTCTCTCCACCGTACAGATTAGACCTTTCTATGCGAGGGTGAGCGCCGCAATCTGTCCAAAACAAATAGCTGTAAAATGAGGAATACAAATGAACCGTGAACATATTTTATCCTTCCATTTTTTGCCTTAATTGAAAACTTTCTGACATGAAAGTGCCATTAATTATCTTCATGGGTACCCAGACTTTCAAAAACAGAAAGAAATGAAATTCCAGATTTTTTTCAAGACTAAAACACATCTTTATGGTTTTACTACACAGACTATACACACACTCACAGTCATGACTTTTTCACTTTTTTTAGTGAGGGATACATTCAAAGAGTCATGAACGCCAAACATGAATTGCTGTAGCCATTACTCTAAATGACTAGTTTGATTTATGATCTTAACTTTATCTCACACTTCTTTAGTAAAAAAAAAAAAACCTTTTTGCATAACAAGTCATATCCATATATCAGAGGGCTCTATGGCAGACCCTTTGACCCCATGCAAACATGGCGTCACGCTCCTCACGTTCCCCAACCCCCCCCCCTCCTCATTCCTGTTTCCTTCCTCACACAGATAAATACTTTTCTCAATATTATGTATTAACACTATCACAAATTATATAACTATTTTTTCGTCCCAAATACCTTCTCATGGGGTGAACAGCTATACCGCGTGGTACGTCAAGGCCTGTGGTCACCACGTGGAGTACAATGCTTGCATCGTATTTCATCAGGAGTATCCAGTTGTAGAGGACATCGGTCATATAGACGTTCTTGGCCACCCAATCGACTGTGAGTCCTTGGACCTCGTTCGACACGCCTGCGAACACACCCTGACCGGTGGAGTGGCGACCGATGGAACCGCGTATAATCTGTTTGTCCAGTCCGTCGCTCCAGAATAACGTGCGTTCTCGTCTGTCGTTGGCTATGGCCAGGAAACGATCCGTATCTGTCTGGTAGTAGTATTTGGTGGTGATGCTGCCAGATAATATGTATGCATTGGGATCGGCTGGAAGGCTGTGGACTCTCATTCGGCCACTGTCCGGGGCTTTGTCGGTCCACACGAGTCTTGGATCTACTTCCACCTCTGCAGCCAAAAATATAAATGTTCTTATGTGGTCAGGTGAGACTGATATTCAAAACTCGGGTTATATAAAAATGGAGATTTCCATTTCTCATAGACTTTATCTGAAATTGTCCAGTCACATATGCCAAGACTTCTGTCATCTGGGCCATCGGCAATGTACAGTCTCTAACTGTCAGCATCCTACAAAAATTTCTACAATTTTCTCAAAAAGTAAATTTTCTGGATGTAACTTTTAAGCCTCCAAACTAACTTTTTTTAGTTCACAAGTTGGTGGAGAGAGAAATTCAACATTGAAAACGTCCATGTTGAGTGAAAAAATGCTCTGGGAGAAACAGGCTCAGCAGCAAAGAAACATGCTACCAAACCCACCGACCCATAACCCACACAGAGATTGAAAGGGATCGGACAAAGGCACCCGACCCCCGGCTGTAGAACGTTTTTCGTCCTTACTGGATGTACCTTCCTAATAGGTACCTAGTAATGGTTTCCATTCCAATGTTTATCATTTTGTTGCCCAGACAGTTTTCCTGCCAGGATGTCACTATGAAATCAAGACAAAAAAGAAATCCAAAAACTTCCAAATAAAGTTGTAGGTTTTCAGTAACATCATCTGTTGAAACAGAATGAAATAAGTAGAGTCGTCGCTAAATGAAATTTGACCGTCACAGGCTTCCGGAATGAAATGACAAAAAATTAGAAATTTAACAAATCTCAATTGATACGAGAACCAGTTTACATATAGTACAACTGTAGTTGCTGGGGTACAATATTTCTTGTTAATTATGTTTTGCATGCAATATAAACCTGTAATATAGCTGAGGAGGAAATTGAATCTCTCTCCGCCATGAGGTCCAGCAGAGACAAACCGCACCAACATCTGCTGCCCAGTCGACAAGAAGTAAGGCCAATTTCCGACTCCATTTCCGCAGAACTTTTCTGGTTCTTCGTCGGAGACGAAACCGTCGGCCCATATCTCCAGACGATGTCTCCTACGGGGAGGCAGAAATTCACTGTGCAGTAGTTTCAAATATTTACATTGAGGAAAAATGATGACGCAAATGTAGTGACATCCACAATTATCATCACCAAAGGCTGATTTGGATCAAAATGAGTGAGCACCTGATTAGTACTAGCTACAGTAAGGCATTCTCCGCACTTACAAGAGCTAGCTCACACTGATCACTCCAGACCCAATTAGAGTTGTGTTGCAACAGGGCATACAATGATTGCATCATAAGGAGGATCCTGTGGTATACCCCAAGGGATTGGCGCGAAAATTGATCTGACAAGATATGTTAGACGAACTTTTAGATATTTTGACAGATTAGAAAGTTCTACATATGCTTTGTGAACTTGTGTCCATTTGGTATATGTGGGAATATCCTATCACAGGTAGTCATTGACCCTATACACACCTTTTGGTCATTCAGCTAGTTTTTTCATTTCAGTCGATTTATGAAGTTGGACAAATTTGTACATTGTTCTCATATAATTTACGGTTTTCATAGGACACATTAATAGGGTCTTGAAACCCTGCGCTGGAAGGACTAGGATCAATAGCACGAAACACTCAGCGAATAAAACTTTCTTTGATAAATACCAGACAAGGCCTTCAATTACAGTTGCAACATCATATTTAAAATAGATTATGGAGTGACTTTGAACCACCAAAATGGGTAAATACTAGTACTGAGTCCTAGCATGGGGATAAAATAGACCCAAAATCTGTCTCTGTTTAACTGTAAGATAATTGCCAAATTTCCTGCAAAGTTCTAGACATTTTTTTGTTGCTTTTTGGTGATAACGACTAAATTTTAGAAGGAAAAACTTATGGAAACAGCAACCAGCAACCAGCACTCAGCTTGCCCTGGCTACACCCTGCATACAGTATATATGATTTAAATAATATCACATTATATCACACCTTCGAATTCTTGGCAGCAAACAATCGACAGTCAGAGACTGAAGCTTTGGCAAAGTCTCGCAGCACTGGATAGGACTCTGAATATGACAGTGTCCTCTTTGAAATTTTGGGCATTGTTGGACAGCACCATTGACTGATCTAACCAGGAATTTTTAATCAATTGGTCCCTGCCGTTGTTGACCATTCTTTTGCTGGGGAGGGGGGGGGTGCTGGTGAGGGGCTTAATGTATCAAGGATCACAATAAACGATTATGAAATGACATTTACAAAAAATGGACTGCTTACTCGCAGCCTGGACTCTCTGGCAGGGAAAGTGTTTTAACATTAAGCCTGATGTAAGAGTTGATCTCAGTTGTCTGTAGAGTCCACTCGCATACCAACGGTCCACCGAAGCCAGGAAACGTAATCTCTGATTCGGAATCAGCGGCTGAAAAATGTCCTCCACAGTCCTGACCAGATGCAACATAGCAGCAGCAGAGTAGTATGCTGTTTGAAAGGAGAGTATGAAAAACCAAAATGATACATCAGTCATGCAACACACCGAGCTGTTGCCTGTGCATAACTGTAAGTAGTAGCCTGCATGGTGGGTTCAAATTAATGACATGACTTTAAGATCATAGTGAACGGGCACGTATAACTCACCGTTGGCTAATTCTTCTCTCTTTAGGGCCTACAAGCCTAGCTACTGCTATATGATAATACTATGCATGCACACAGATATTTTTTACTGATTTTGGCAAAACATATATGAAGGCGACAAGGCAAATTGCTATACATGACTGTTCTCGTTGACAACTCAAGCATGAGCAATTCCTGAATTATTACTTTAAATTCAAGCTTTTTCAGTCATCACTCGATAGAATGAAATGGGATATTCTAAATTTAAAAACGTTTGATCTTCAGTTTTCTTGAACAGTATAACTTAAAATTACTGAAAAACAACAAATATTACATGTAGTATGTACCTACTGAATTTGTCTGGAAGCAATTACATGGTGAATATTGTGACAAATATCCTCAAATTAAAGGTCAACCTCGTCCCATGCTTCCTGAGCTGTTGTTTTTTTCACAGAAATGGGGTAAAATGTGTTTGTCAGGATTTCGATCATGTTAACTGATTGCTTCAGGAGAATCTTATGCAGATTTGGGTTGAAAATAACTGTACATTGCAACTGCCAAATCTCTGTACTTTTTCCTTAGTTTTGTATATCATCATATTGGCATTCTGTTTCTTGATTAACACATGGCAACATAACTTGTTATATTGGAAATATAGGTAGTAAAATATCACCTAGAAAGAGTAATTTGAGAATATTTCTTCATACTTCATTTAGAGGTACAAACATATAATTAACAATGGAGCTGGTGTCTGGAAGCTCACACAAAGGCTGTACGTAGATAGTCACTGGATAAGCCTATGGAACTAATTCTACATCTAGGCATATTAATTGTTTGACTTTAAGAACTTGAAGAACATTGAAAGCAAATGTCCAGTTAGCCATAGTCTGTTGCTAGGTCGAGTAATATATCTGGTAAAATCATAGGGCTAAGTTCCCCCTAGGTATGCTTCTCATGACTCATATGACTACTGGTGTAACCGAAATAGGTAGGACTTAGTAACACTAACTGTTAACAGTAGCCTAATTTGCGTTTCCAAACGTCCTAGGCCTAACTTAAGTTAGTCGCAACTAGGCCTAGCCTAAACCCTGGATTAGCCTAGTCTAGTATAGTAATACCATACATAACCATCCAAGAATGCAATTTTCTACTACTACTAGGAAATTATTACTAATTGCAATACTAGTCCAGGGCTTATGTTGGGCTAGACCTAACACCATTGCAACGAACTGGGCCATAGATTCTCCAGCAGTACGGTACCTTATTATTGGCTATGGGTATGAAGGCCTAGCAACAGTTAGATCATGGTCTAGGCCTAACAATAACAAGTAGCAGTAACGTAAGTACTAATATGAGTATATAAATGGGAACTAAATTTGTAATCTGGACCGGACCTACTACTACTACCACTGTAGGCCTACTACTAGTGTTGAGTTTGCGAGAAAGGACTCAAAGTTAACGGCCCCAGATCGCCAATAAATATAGAAGCCGTCGTGAAACATCTTATCTTTCTGTGAGCTCGCCACAGCGTTTTCGCATGGGGAATCTTCTAGAGAGCGAAGATAGCTAAGCTAAGTAACCGACTGGTCATTTTTACCAGAGATCTTCAACGCTCATATACCTGCATGATATGCTGCGCTTGCGCGTTGCCGCCAAAAGCAAAACGCATATATTCTGGTCATAGCTGAGGCGATGGAAGAGAGTTCAAGGCAGGGGCACGGGAGGGACACACTTTGAAGGGTACGGTGGGGCATATGACTTTGATTTGACGGGGCTACCACATAATCACCTCAAAACGCGGAAGATACCTGCATGATTGCGTGACCGTGCCGCAAGAAAGATTTTTTTCCTCGGTTGTCAATTCGAGGCGATGAGAGAAGATAAAACTGTGGAGAGGGGCGGAAGGGAGGAAAAACTTCGTAGGGAAGTGGGACATATGACTTTGAGGGGACAAACCACAAAATCACCTCAAAGTGTTCCGGCAAAATGGACTCAGTCTCTGTGAATTAGATACCAGCAATTCAATGTTTCAAATTTTAACACTGAACAACACTTTTAATTATCTTTCTTTTAATTTCAAACAATATAGGGACTTGTTTTAACCAAGCCAGTTATTCACACTTACTGCAGGTTAAGCGAGATCGGCCTATATTTGTTATGAATCGGGAAAAAGGAAACCCAAGAACCACCTAGTCGACAAGATATATAAATACGCTTAACGCGATTGTTTTTCACAATAACGTAGTAATTATACTTCCCATTTTTGACCAATATTATGACCTGAAGAAAAAGGGAAGAGAAAGGGTTTCCCCCAAAACATTTATTGAAAGGTAATACGTCATCCCTATTTCAGGAGGTTTTGCATGACAACCAGATTGACAATGGCCTATAAACCGCGAATCCCCGGGCACTTTTGACCTCTCTGCACCTAAAACGACATTTGGCCTTCCAGAGAATCCAGACAGCAAAAAAAGAACGATTCTTGTAGGAGACACAAACCTATCCATCTTTAACTTTAAATGATAAGAGATTTTTTGTGATGAGCAACTGCCCCAAATATCTAAGAAAATCTTGTTCCATTAGTAAGAATGACTATAGCCTATATACAGTACAAACGACGTGTCACTGTATATAAGGAGTTATATAAGGAGTAGTTCTGTGATATGTGATGCCATCACTTTCTATTTTAATTGTGCTACTTTCCATGTTTTCAAGGTGTAAAATGTTAGCAGTGTTGAAAAACAAAACTTGAAGTACATGTTGGCACGCTCGGTGATGACATATGTAGACTTGGCCAAGTTTTTCACCGTACAGGCCAATGATGTTGGCTGGTTGGGTATAGTGTCTGTCTCAATGTGTGTTTGCCAGATTTAAGCTTCGACCTTTCCAGCTTACTGCCCTAAAAGATCGAGTGAAAATGACACCGTTCTATGCAATTTTCATATTAATATTCATTATTTTTATTGAGTTATCTGCATCGTTAAACTTTTTGAGCTGAATAAAATTCGCCAGATTTATTAACGAGCCAATAGATTTTACAAATTTCAATCAAAATTTGCAAGTCCCACCCAACAGATCATGCGCCAATCAAATATCTCTGTTTTGCTTACGACCGTTATAGGTATAGGACTACTTTCACTTTCGTGGCTAGCATGTGTTAGGTTTCTTCTATTGAATAGTATCTTTCTTTTGGTCTTACCGATATGTATAGCTTGCGAAATTGTGTCATTTCCTTCCATTGCAGTGAATTAACAGGTGTTTCCAGATGTTACCAGTTTGTATAGGTTACATTTGTGTAATGAACATGTTGCTATGCATTGGCGGTCGCAGTGGTTTTACGGTAAATCGTTCGCGCCATAAGGGCAACAGAAAATAAATTTCTTTCTCTCGGTTTCTACAGATTTTCTCATTTAAACCCACCTGGTCAGAGTGCATTTAGAATAAGATACATCGAATCTGCTTCGGAAGTTTGTTTTCCGAAGTTCATCAGCAAACACGTATTGAGACTTTAAGATAATCTACACACAGACTATATACGAATTAACTTCCTACAATTGAAGCTTTACTTTTGGAATATTATCCTTTGCCCTCTGGTGACTTAAGTTGGATTTTTGACCTCTATAGCTGCTGTTGTTAGTTCGGTTAGTAAAGTAAATCTACAAATGCAGTTATAGAAGTTCATCTCTATAGCGCTAGGCTTTGCAGTTATCCAAATTTACTACACTTTCAGCCTTCGGTTTTAACTCTCTTCTGCATGATAACGCTACTAAACTCATTCAATAGGGCTCATGTATTTTAGCCAAAAGTTAATCAAGTTTGTTTTCCTTCTTTCCCGTATAGTTTCAGCCCGGCGGTAGGCTGATATAAAGGAAGGCCGGTGGGGTTATTCTTAATCCATATTTCTCAACGTGGGGTCCACAGACCACTATAACGGACATTGTTTTGCGGCCGTGACTTCCTCGTGAGGGCCCAGAGGTACGCGAAAAGTATGGTCCGTTATATCCAAAGGGGCCC
>KN882217.1:159699-169941 GCA_000934455.1 Apostichopus parvimensis
CCCCCCCCTGCCCCACCACTCCCGCTGTTTACGCCACTGAACGTTTGATATAAATAACAAACGGAAACTTCAATAATTCAACACCACGTATAGTGACGTATAGTAATATCATTTCTAAATCAGGATATAACTGATCCCAAAACTGGACAATATTGTTATTGTAGTGCGCATGCGCTATACAATATTGACATTACTTGCCAAGTGAACGATACCTACATGACTGGACGTTGAATCTTAAAGTTTCATATAGGCTCTGTACATTTGCAGTTTCAGAGGCTAGCTGCGTAGGCAACTTTGTCCGAGCCTAATACGGCGCTCACAAGCGCCCTCACTTTATAGGTACCTACATGACTATACTCCCTTCTATGTTGCCTGCCCAAGAAATAACACCATGAGCAACCGATAAGTTCTTCCTAATACTGCAAGCACTCCACCACACGCACTACAATACTGCGTATTTGCAGGCAAATGCAGTTCTAGTGTTCCTTAGAAGTCTGTTGGGAGTATAGGGTGTTGTCCATCATCACGAGCATCTCGTATAATGTCAATCACGTGTATGACCTAATAAATTCTGAATAATTTCTTTTATTGAAATGATAAAGTAGCCAGTAGTGTTATATATTCGTCGTGAAAATCCTGTCAGATTAAACACAAAATAATGCAGCCTATAGAATGATATTCCATAAGGAAACTTTAAGAAGGATGGAAGATATACTATAAGCATCCTGCATGGAGAATATTGCATGCAATTCCTACATTGCGCTTTCGAGGTACTGATAGTTGAAAAGACTATAATATATGTATCATTAGTGAACTTAAAACAAACGGGTGTGATATCATATCGTTGCACACTGACAGCATAAGGCAAAACGTTTTGTTTTTCGGCCTTTCAGTTTTTGTAAACTTTATAGTTTTAACCTTGGATTGGACAGTTTACCAACTTGGCTTTAGCTAAGGGATATGACGTTATCACGATCTCAATGACAGTAGTGTATTTATATGTTAATGCTTTCCAATTTTGTAGGAGAACATTTGATATAGATTTTAAGGTAAATAAAAAAAAGTAAACCAAATATTGTCAGAGTGCGTCCATTACGTCACATCTTTTTTGGCTTCAAGTTTCAATTTGGTAAAGATATGTCAGCCTAAAAATATGATATTATCGCGAAAAACAATACATAGGAATTTTATGCAAATTTCGCTTGGGGATGCTTAAAAGAAGTGTCTCGAATTTCCTCCATAACAATTTTGTTTTTAAATGCTAGTATATAGTTGACTGACTTTGTTGGTTACCGATTACAGATTTTTGTCCCGTGCAAGCTGACACAATCTTGCACTTTTTGCCGCAGTAAATAGCAGGGCGTGTTGATTTAACAGTTTCATTGTGTTTGATTTAGGTCAATAAATAGCTGACTCGGCAGGCGACAACATCTTGCGACATTCCAAAAACGGAATGTAGCAAGTACATAATTAATATCCGCATTAAAGGGAATCAGTGACGCTCCCAACTAAACTGATTGACCATCTAGATGATAAAGTTTTTCTTTTATCTCCCAATCATATCGTGTATACATTTTTAGAAGCTTTGCAAAGTTTAGAAATAGTTGTGAAATAATATTCAGGGGTCCCGAACTTGTAAAAAATATGATAGTCACACCTTTGGAATTTATGAACAATAATTTTCAGCATGATCACCGTCAATAATAAGGACAGCTCGAATTAACATCTGACTATAAGTTTGGCTGCGAATTTGATCAAAAAGCCTATATAGAAGCATATTTATGCAGTATATTCATATGAAAGCATATATATTCAGTTGAACCACACAAAAAACAAAACAAAAAACAAAAAAAGTTGGTTTTGCTGATTTAAATTTAAACTTGACCAGTTGTGATACTTATGACGTTATTCAAAGTTGTACGCAAATTAAAAGCGGAAAACAATAGGAAGAAAGGTTAAATAGGATAAACCGACCAACCATGACGCCTTTCAAAATCATGGGAGGGGAAGGGGAGGTCCCAAGGGCATACAACTCTCGTACCTTGGATCAATTAAGGGACCCGCAGGAAATATGGGATAGAAAAAGATTTGTTCTCATTTTTATAATATTCTTCAAGAAACATGGAGAATTCAAATGGCTTCGAGAGCTATAGAGGACCGACCTGGCTCTCGAAGTCACTGTTCCAAAAACGGATATGTTACAATTATTGTACCCATATCCCGTAAGCTGTTAGTAGGACCTTTCTATAGGATCAGATTATCTGTTTCCATCATCTGAACTGTAGAGCTGAGATACTTTGTTACCATGAACAACCATCTAAGCTAGGAGCCTGTGCCCGTTTAAAAATACATAACACGTTTCCCTGTATACGCAGTCCCAGTTCCCTTAACATTGGGGGTGGGGGTGGTGTGAGACTGTGACCATGTGATCATAAAATGCCTGCCAGTACCGTTAAGACAGTGTACTGTAAAATGACATGTTCTTTCATATAATGGTATACAGAGACAAAACATGATGATCTTAACCAACTTCAAGATCTCTGCAGAATCACTTTTTGAACTAAACATTAACCTCCATTATATTATGGTTTTCCTTTGAAAGATACAGACACAAGAAATAAAGAAGAAAGAAAGAAAAAGAATAAGACCCCAGCAACATCAAAGCTATGGGAAAGCTTCTGAATTTAACTATCAACTCTATAGAACTGTTTGCTCATCTTTGCGTAGCCAATCAAAATTAGTTACCGCCAACAGAGTCTGACGGCACGAACACACAGCGATGAGCTGTATCAGACAGTCACCCACCATCATCATCAGCTCTCTATCGCCTATAGGGGTGCCCAGTCGTCAGTCCAGTATTCGCTGCTGAACAACGTATAGAAATATATATTGCTATTTTGCATGTGTATATGTATTTGTATTTGTTGGTCGACTTAGTTGTAGGAGGAGAGAGTCGCTTATACACCGTCTGGGACAAAACCTAGTGAGTGTTAAACCCAGGGACCATGCCTCGGGCAAACCACATCTATATAGTTCGTTTTTATCACTCATTTACGTATAAAGACATATTTTATTTTCTGAAGGGATGGAAAATCGAAGGAATATCTGGATAATTACCATTGTTCTCCTTTTGTTGTTAATTCCTGCCGATGTCATCGCTTCTTGGATGTAAGTTTATCATTTTTTATTCCAAAACATTTATCAAGTTCAGTTCGATTGTAGCATATACAGGACAATATAATACTTCCAAAATTCACGCCTATAGTTGGGATCTTGAAGACTATTTTTAATTAATCGAAAATGATCTGCATCGCAACATTAATATCTGGATAATTTTTACGAGGCTATACATACATAAATACGGGGATAACTTTGAACCACAATGTTACGTATGTAGACAGGAAATTTTCCTTTATATGGTATATTTTCAATATCTTAAATCTATATGATATCACGTATATTAAGTTCATATAGTTTCAGGCTTTCCTAAACATAAATTGTGTATCTTTTCGCATACAACACTAGCAAGGCTGATATAACCAAAACATTTACCCAACCTTATTTGTATGTAATGTTGAGGGAGGGTGGGGATAGGGGGTTGTGAAAGTAAATAAAAAGTTTATATTACTATTACGGACAATAGTTTTAAAAGACATTTTGTTGTTTTCGTAGAATTTAATTTTGAAAAGTTAAACTGTTATTTGCAATTGCACATGTGGACAGTCGGGCGAGTTTATAAACATTGTACAGCTACAGACGGTTTATTCTTACAGATTGACAACCCGTTATCTATTTGTGGGACCTGTCTAAAATTTCTTGTACAGGAATAAAGAAAACTTGAACTGGTCTTACGTGACTGACACAATATTTATAGTCCACGTCATGTATACGAGTATGTTATTACACAATAGTGGCAAATTGACTATATCTTTTAAAACACAAAAGTCAGGCAGTCATGATATAGTCAGACATGTACGACAGACATCCTATATGTATTGAATATGAAAACAAAAAAATCAAAGGGCTGTGGGACATTGGAATTTGATTTGAGGGGGGGGGGGGAAAGCACATCAGAATATCCCGACAAAATAGAACTTCTGAGAAAAAATTCCAGTAGTTGGAATGCTTTACAACTTAAGGACACTTTTTAATTTTTTTTACTATTTCTTTCTTACTTCAGCAACGAAAATGGGACACCTAATAAGAAGAACAATTGTCTTCATTTCTCAACAAGAGGTCATTTTGTTTTTAGTAACAACAGGGCACGTCTTCATTACAAAAGTACAAACAAATGGGACACAACGGTAGATACTTAGTAAATGGGTGACTTGATGAAAGAGGGCGGGGGGGGGGGGGGGGGGGGGGGGGGGGGGGGGGTTAGTGATTTCTTAACCAAATAGTAGAATATATATACTTTATGATACTTCGCAATATTCTCTTTAATCGTTTCATGGTTAGCAGTTTTATTTCCTCCAGATTTATTCTATTCTTTGTTCAATGGTTCTCCAAGTATATAAGTTATCTGTTTATATTTCTATATGTACATGAATCTGTTACAGTCTGTGTTCCTATCAGTTCAACTTTGAAGAAGCTCCTACTGGCATATAAACTTCAGACCCTCTATATACTGGTTCATATATAGCGCTTATCGTAACGTCGTTTCTTTATTTCTTTTCATTGTAATATAAATTCGGGAAAAATAATTTGGCAATCTATTGAGAAAGTGAGAAAGAAAAAGTTGTTTTCATAGACAAAATCCACCTCCAATATCCACCACCAGTATCCTTTCCTTCAAAACCCTGATCCGATAATGAGCTAAACTATGTAGTCCAGTCACTTTGTTGGATAAGCATGAGTAGACAATCTCAACAACAACGAAGCTATGGAAGTGAATAATTCATGCCATCACAGTGGAAGACGCTTCTCTCAAGCGGCTTAAAACCATGGCCAATACCTAAAGATATCATTTGACATTGATTTCAATCATTTCAATTCATTATAATAATTATCTTTTTTTTATTATGTTGCTATCTTTCCAGGTGGTTAGGTGTTGCTTCGGTGGGAGTTTCCTACCCACCGACAAACAGCCAAAACAAAACCGAGAGGGAACGGCCCTCAAAAAATCGCAGACGGCCCAAGCCCGTCGATATGTCTTCGCCAACTTTTTGTAGGAAGGTACCGGGGCTTGTCCGATCTCAGAGAAGGCTATGCCAGAGATCACGTGATGTATTTGCCGTCATATCAGAAGGTGCAAAGCTTGCGATTGACGAATGTCACAGACAATTCGAAAGCGAAAGATGGAACTGTTCAACAAAGATTAATCTAGAAAATCCTTTCGGTAGAATTATTAACTTAGGTGAGAACATTTATTATTTCATTTCACCCTTGTATATATATGATTGGCCAGTGCTGTATTGTGGTACCCGAACGCGGACTCGAGTCGCGCGGGTACTGCGAACTTGGCTAGTGTCCTGTACTCGGACAAGATTCCGAGTACACTGGGCTGCATGCTATCATGTATTTTGATATCATTTTCAGAATTGGAAAATGACTTTCTTATAATAATCAATTTTAATGGCTTTGTTCTAATCCCCTTAAGCATTCAAAATGTTCTTGCTTCCTGACCCCAATGGTCACCTTCATCGTCTTGGTGACCATCCAGTGGCGAATGTTGTGGGAATGATGATGATGTGGGAAAGGGAACCTGCGGGGAGGGGGGGGGGGCGGTATCCACCTCACGAATTAAAAAAAAACTTTTATACACTTAAGGATTCTTAGATGCAAAGTGGTATTATATTTTGCAATTTTTGAGAGACGTAAAGTTTAGTTCCATATTTTGCCACTTTTTGATAAAACATATGTTGTTGTGTACGTTTGTTTCTCCCGAATCCTTGGCGACCCTCGAAAACATTTTGGCGACCCTTAAATATGGATCGCGTCCTCCAGTTTGAATACCAGAGTTGTATATAGGGTTAGTGAAATTTGCTTCACTGTGTAACAGACTAGAATAGTCTATCTGTATTGACCGGCATTAATAAGATCAGGTATAACATAGGACCCGCGGTTTACCGGCGCGGAACCGGCGCGCCTTTGCTTGACCTGAGGCGCCGTTTTCCTGTTTGTCGCGAAAGGTGCTATAGTTTCGTCCGAGGCGCCGAATACAGCGCTTGTTTCGAGCCCCCAGCGTCGACGGCTGTATCACTGAGCCGATATAACATTTTATAACCGAGTAAGACCCTAAATAAGATCAACCAACCAATTGACCATTGTGTTTATCAATGGCGCTTACATTCATACCGTAAGCCACCCAAAATAATCTATATAATATCATACTAAATTATTGTACGCCTACATGAATATGTTTTTCATTTTGTCTGACAGATTACACTGTCATAGGGGTTGTTATATACCAGTTGTACATCAGCGATTGAAAATTAGCTTCATTCTGTACTATTTAGTCAAATGGATCTCCTTTAGGAAGAGGCCTGACGAGAATGTGAGTGGGGGTAAATCCCAGGGACCGAGGGTCAGTTAGGGGGACAAATAATTTATTCTCATTTTCATAATGTACTAAAGGAGAAACTTAAGACTTCAAAAAATGGGTTCTATGACATTGTTCCCGGACCCGGAATGGCTCTCAACGCCACTGGTGAGTGTGTGTGGGGGAGGGTGGGGGGGGGGTAGCCTAGTGTATGGGATGGTTAGTTAAACACTGAAACCCACTTTTCACATTTGAACTGGTCTTTTGAAAGACCAAAGTTCTTCAAATGAGATACGACTAGCCTGGTTATAATCTTTGAATTACCATACAATGTCAAGTACAAATTACCAAGTACAGTCCATACCAAGTGAAATACAAAGTACAAATTATACACTAAGTTCGTCCTTCCTTGTGTATATATTAGATGCATTTGTGGGGAGTGCTGAGCCTCGTAGAATAACAGTTGCCTATCTATTTTCTTTTATCATACCAAGGCTATACATGTTGATTTCACAGCATATATTATACAAGAAATCTCAGAAGACGCGCTAACCAAGAGTCTATACCATTATCTCACATCGAAACAATTTTGACCGTCAGTCTATAGTATATAGTTTGATCATTGGTGACAAATTATTTCAACCGTTTTCATCCTTTGTTGACAATCTTACTTAATTGTTGTGTTTACTAACATGTGGCCTATAGTGTTTTTGTTTTTTAATTTTTATATAAAACTAAGACTGATTAAGTTTAATAGGCCTCAAGTTCTTAAAGTATTATTTCGCCTCTATTGATATGTTGAAAAGAAGTTAAAGACAGCCTCGGAGAGAATGCAAATTATATGGTAATAAAAAGGAATTGAGAGAGTCGTTGTTGTTATATAGAAAAGTCAAGGCAGAAGGAAAATGACAATTGTTACAAAGGCGTTGGTTGACCTTTAACAGTGATACGTGAATGGTCTCATTGTACTGTAATAAATTTTGTTATACCTCTTTGTAAAATAATCTGGAAAGATGTAAATGCATTTAAAATCAGTTTGTTGTTTTTTTGGTAGAAAAACGATTTATTTACGGTCGCTTGCTCTCAAAGTATCTCAAAGTACAGATAAAGTTCCTACTAAATTAATTTTCAAAGATAAAAAAATCTCAACTTTTAATAGTCGTTTGTTTCTCCCCGAGTAGGCCTATAATTACGGTTCTTTACCTTGAAAGAAAAATAATCTATTTCATTTGGGAGGGAATGGAGGTAGAGATGGATGGTTCACAGGGGGGAGGGGGTAGATCAAGGGGCTCGTAGCTTATATGTTGTTTGATTGCATGCTGTGGTCAGTCTTCTGGGATTTCTATTCAGATTTATAACAGCCTAACGGCGGTGTATACAATGAAATGACCGCATGTCTGGTTAGGTCCGAT
This sequence comes from Apostichopus parvimensis, assembly GCA_000934455.1. Lineage (NCBI taxonomy): Eukaryota > Metazoa > Echinodermata > Holothuroidea > Aspidochirotida > Stichopodidae > Apostichopus > Apostichopus parvimensis. The sequence goes on from KN882217.1 coordinate 167,593, forward strand.
TGATTTTATATATATTGAGGACTAAACGAGCACTGAAACCACAGACAATAGGCCGATAACCGGTGGTCAGGTCTGACGAGATGAGGATTGAGGGTGGGGTGGGGTGGGACAGAGGGAGGTGGTTAGTACAACATGGGCGCGGACCAACTAGGCTACATTCAACGACATCCCTTATTCGTTATTTGTTTATCTGCCAACAGTCCGTCCATAATGGTTCATTCCTCTACCTACTATCAGTCGGAGGATGTCCCCCTCCCCCTCCCCCAAATATTGTAAAGCCCGCGTATATCTCTGATTTAGAGTAAGCATTGGGGTAAGCCTCTGAGGACTGAATGTTTCAGCAGCATGTCGATTGGTCTGAAGTTGAAATTCAAAACTATAGAATGTAGGACGCGCGTGATGAAGTTCATCGTTCCCCCACCCCTTCTGTATGACCTGATTACTAATGACATTCTTTTGTAGGTAACCATGCAGAGACTTCAATAAAAATCTGGTTTTAAAGTCCATTCAAGGGAAATAGCTAAACGTACGTGCTTTTTAAGCTTATGATGTCGATATCATTATTTAATATTGGACACAGTGGACCGTTCCCATAAATCATTTGACTAAAACCTAAAATGATTATGACGTTCGGCGTAACATCACGCTGGACAAACTTTCTTAACACACACACACACATACAGACACATAGAAAAAGAGAAGAGAAATTGGGAGTTTGATTTTAATATATTCTGACAGATGCTTTAATAACCGTAACAATGGACTTATTATCAAGTGAATCTGTTAGGACTTCACTGCTTCATATGTGTATAGGCCTATAGATATGTATAGACTGCAGTCTATTCGTCTTTCGAGATAAAAACTTTTGAGTCAAACCTCACCAACTCTGCGTGAGTTTCCTATTCATCCTGTCTCTCCCGAGATTGTCAGCTTCATTTATCAATTCAAATAGAGAATTCCTCATGGGTAAGAGGCCACATATTTAAATTCCGTTCAAACTTTTAGCGATATTATCATTTAAATGATAGAGAAGAGGGTAAACCCATCAATCTCGCGTCGCCAAAATTTCAATTGAATTTACCCTAACATAGTAGGATTTAATTGATTCAATCAAAACGTGATTGACTTGGTTGTTATAACTCAAAATATCAAAATGTAAAATTTGATAGCTTTAAACGGTCAACTTGTAAAAAAAAAAAAATCCACGACCGGAGAGAGCTATACATGTCAAGAACGGCTTGACAGGATAAAGTTTTAAATCTCAAGGTTACATGATTGTTAACAATATATATTTATTGTGACGTCAGATTTGTTTGGTCGAGTTTGTTGCAAAGTTTCGAATCTATATAATCTCACCGCGATGATATTTATCAGTTCATTAGTTTAACAAGTCAAATTAGAATTAAAATGTTTAAGATTTTTTTTTTTTTTTTAATTTGAAGAATTTTTGCATTTTTAGTTTTATCAAATTGAAATTACTTATAGAATCAGTTCCTTCGGATATTTTCGTGTCTATTTTCATTCATAAATTCTGTAACATCATAAATTCGTCTATATATGATGGAGTGTATAGTAAAGGTCCATCGGCCTATTTACTAAGCCCCCCCCCCTTTTTTTCCTTCTTCCCTACACACACCCAATATAATACACCAACATCTACAATATTCCTAAAAAAATTAGGAAAAAGGATAGCTTTGTTTAATTGACTTTAATACGAACTTAAATTCAAATCTTAAAGGAAAACAAAATGTTTTCTCAATTTTTCAAAGTGAATTTATGACATCACTCCTACTTTTGATTCCTTCTTTTTTTTCTTCAAAATTCACCCTTGGTAAACAAACCGTAGGCCTATAAGGTGTGCATGTGATATCTCAAATGAGGCATGTACAGGAAATAAATTGAAAGTTCCATCAGGACTCTTAAATTCACAGAAGAACAAACGTTATGTCTTCCTCTGGAATATTCTTGTCAGCAGTGTTCTTCATACATGCATTCTATACACCTGCATGTTCTCAGAATCTAATTTTCTTCAGTTTTACGGAACCTACCTTACACTTTATTGTGTTTAGTCTACAAACCCCTTCTGTTTGCTAAAGGTTACGACTTTATCTATATACCTGGTCAATTAAACCAGTTTATGCGTTAACATTAGAGGGTTCCGTTAACGACACAAGCTGGCTAATTAAACAAGCCACAGATGTAAATGTTGCGCTTACCATCACTACAGTAAATAGTGCCTATATAGTGTACATGCAGGGGATTGTAATTATACCGTGTGGTCATGGGGTTCAAGGATGTAGTTTGTATAGCCGACCAACACAACAGTTAAAGTTGCCGGATTTCTACATA
>KN882217.1:236170-248348 GCA_000934455.1 Apostichopus parvimensis
CCCGTCTTGTCGTTGACAGGTTTATATAAAGACGTATGAAACTCTTGTTTTTCAATTGCATTTTCGTTTTGATCATGCCATGAATGAGCGGCATCTTTAAAACCTTGAAGTGATAAGCACCAGCTAGACGATGCTTCCTGAGATCAAGTATGACCTCTGCAGAGACTAGTTAATAAGATCACCATCTGACTGGAAATCTGTTCCAAGTGTCCGATGTAGCTTCGGGGATGTCACACTTGGATACTCTTCATGTGTGTATGTGTAACTTCATCAATGAGTATAATGTCTGCCCCTTTTTCATACTGTTCGATAACGTAATACATATTTCGTTTTACATGGGTATGATTAACAATACGTATTCGTTATGATCACTGGTACGTATATTCATATTCTAGCACATAGTTGCGGGTATACCCGTCCTCCGCGTGCCCTTGAGGAGTCATTCTCGTACTCGTACAGCAATTGGAATCTGGTATTCAGGTTCTACAGTGCAGTGTGATAAGTATATATATATATATACTCTTATATTTACTCACTCTTAGAGCTATATTCACTCGTACTCATACCAAGGGGAATACTACTTGTACCAGTAACGGTTATCCTGCTGTTGTACTCGGACCATAAGTATGGGTAATAACCCTCATGTCATTTATAGCATCAGGTATAACACCATGAAGACATGAGTTCAAAGAGTAAGGGGATGCATGCATATAGGAGTTATTTTGTTATTTTGTTAAGAAAAATGAAATCGACCGTTAAAAACAAGGAAGCGTTGTACTTCATACTTCCATGTGCTCAGTATGTTCAATCTCCTAGTACTAAGGTGTGCAATCACAATTACCAGACTAGTTACATCCATTGCATGAAAAGAACGCGCATTATGGCTAGGTTCTTCTCCCGCCCCCCCCCCCTCCCCCACCCCGCCTACCCCTCCTCCGCCGCACGCCTTATTTACCTCATCCCGTTTCCACAATGACCAAGTAAGACCGTATACCATATACGCGTACCAACAACAGCTTATTGAATGACGCCTTATCGCGACAAGTTCCTGTAATGTTGAAAGTGTTACGGCAATTCAGAGAGGGACACTGGTACTGCAAGCATATACTTTGAAACCAAGGCGATAATCTATAGCACATCATCTCAAAGAACAAATACAATGCTTCTAAAAACGTTTAAATATCCAATCAACTGAAATGAGGACCGTCTACTCTTTTCATCGAAAACAAACTGTGGTGCATCCGTTGTATATAGGCCTATATACAAATATATTTGTCTTCAGTTCAAATCCGGGTTTGACTCAGCATTCAAAGAATCACACTTGCAAATAATTTACACACACCGATAACAAAATACACTAACAGGAAAAGATTTATCTAATGTAATTACAGAAACATAATTGCAACATAATCATTTATTAAACTGAGGGGAGAAAACAAGAAGAATACCAACTCTACAGAAGCTCAGCTAAGCTTCTCTTTGAGAAATTTGTTTTGACTGCATGGTAATGTTTCTGAGCAGTTTATCTATTTGTTTGTGCGCAAAATATAAGACATAGGCGGGATAACGCTGTATTTATTCTTTCGTCCTCTTATCTTTCCTCTCACCTCCCTTTTACCTGCCTTATGCTCCTTCTTAGCACACATAGTTTGTTATGATGTTAGAAAGTTGTTTTCCTTCAAAGTGGAAACACTGTCACGAACTTATTTTTATGCAATAGATCGTTTCACGTTAAGTACTAGGGATAAACGATACCCGATTGCAAAAACAAAGAACCAACAGTTCGTAGTTTTCATTCATGCAATAGTAGAAGGAAAGCGTAAACAAAGTATTCCTCTGCTAAATCTGCTAAAATGCTGTGGAAATCACGTTTGAATTGTGCTAACCCAAAATTGCAGCCATATCACAATAGAACGACCTGCAACTTGTTTACAATCGATGTATCACAGAGATACGTTAAAGATCAGACAAATCGGAAGCGGCTGCAACGATGTAGGTTACTCTCACATGTCGTATTCCACACACAAAACTGTGGAATAGTTCAAATGGCACATCTGCCAAGTAGTCCTTCTACAGAGAATGACACCGAACTATATCGGAAGCCTGAATAACAAGTAAAACTCGAATTGATAAAGTCTCCAACGGCTGAAATTATTTTCCAAAATAAGGGGAAATTAAGATGGACGACATTTTGCTACTCACATCAAAACGCATACTGGTCATGAATACTAAAAAGTTGAAAAACAAATTTCATGATCATTGCATATGATCTGTGGCCTACATTTCATCATAACTGAAAACTCTACAGAGGGCCTTGTTTTGGGGTCCTTACATTTCGACAAACATATTTTTCATGAACAACTTTGGTTCACCACCATTCAAACGTTATGTCCACAACGTTTCAGCAGATTTGGACAAACGCACTAGGAGGAGTAACAGTTTTTACGTTTTTAGGAAATGACCTCTCGTGACCTCAAATGACCGTCAAATTTATAAATCGCATGTATGCAAACTTAGCTTACACATCTGATAAAATTTCAGCCAAATCGAATGAAAAATGACGAAAAGGCAGTCATTCAAACACGGTGGCCAAATGCGACAGAATTTCGGCAGAATCGCACAATCGCTATAGATCAGTTGAAAGCTTTCAGCTGAGCTAAAACCAATCAACAGGTTACATGGTTTGAATCTCGTTCTACCCATAAATTTCTTTGTTCTTTTCCACCCCCCCCCCCCCCCCCCAAAAAAAAATTATACATTTTTGTAAAAAATTTGGTCGCACAGCAATGAATTTCCGTCGGGCTAAAAGTTTGACATTACATCTCGACATTTCGATATTTCATAATTTAAACATTTTGGCTGAGAGAAATGTCAACAAATACCCTCTCCTCACACACACCCCTATCTTCAAGTAATAGAAACTAAGTGACGTCCCTTATCTCATGCTAGCTGGACGAAAACGAATTCATAATGTGTTTTGTTAGATTTTAGAAAGAATAAATAAATTTCTCTATATATTTCAAGATTTGATCACTTTCGCTGGAAAGTTAAATTAACGAGCAAACGTTAAAACTGTTTCGTCACCTTACAGTGTGTTAAAGCGTGACTTTATATATAGCCAGTCAAGATATTTGTCACAGACACGGAGTTTGATCATGTCACCGTCCATGAATAAAAAAGATAAGGAAAGTCTAATGCTCGGATTGATTGTATTGCTGCTATACTAGTACTTCTAGTCTCCGCTCAAGGATACAAGTCAATGATAACGCCAGCTCCTCAGTGATGGCGTAAATGTTAATGTTTAATCCATTATAACTCAATCAAATTATGTTCTTTTATCTTCATGTATAGTAAGAACAGTTGGAAGACAATGTACACCAATTTGTCCATGACAACATTTTTAATGTATCGTGAACATTTTAATTGAAGCCATAAAAATCTTTTGTTTGTTCGTTTTTGTCTTTATTTTTAATTAACTATTTTGTTCTTAGGCACTGACGTAATAATAAATCAACGAGAAAGATTTCAATAGGAAAGTCAACCTTTTTGAAGATAATGCATACCATGATGACATTACTGCAGACCCCCAATAATACTGTGATTTTCTTTCGTGGATTAAGGGGGCGGGGGCGGGGGCGGGGGTAGCCAGTCGAAACCAGTCAAAGCCAGTTACATTCAAGATAAACAACAAGATATTTGGTTTGTCAACTAACAGGGCGAATGTTGTACCACTAAAGCTTAAGTGTTACGTTGTATGCCAGTGTAATATCCGGGGTCCGGCTTATTACACTAGTCGTTATCAATTAGTCGGAAGAAATGATCTCTTATTGCTCTGATAACAACAGAACCATCTTTCCGTGCGACTGCTTTCCCAAAACAACATTTAGCTGTTTCTTTTCGGTTGCTAATTTCCCCGGATATTTGCAACTTACGCGATTTATTTCATCTCCTTAATGCTCCAAATTAGGCGCAAAGTTTGTTTTTGCCAATTCGATTGTACTTATACCGTTCGCAAAACATTATAATTAACCGCGTCGTTTCAAATTTAAATCTTCGATATGTTGATTATACAAATATATTGAAGTTAATATTCGAATCACGAATTGCGGTGAAATGTGGGTACATGGATGATTTAAAACAAAATATTCTTGTATGTTTTGTCATCTGTATGTCTGTCTGTACGCTGAAAAGTAAATTGTCATTGTGATTCGGTGCGAGTACATAAACCAGGGACGTAGAGGAGGGACGTAGAATGAGGCCCCGTAGGACCTCTCACGAGGTCGACCAGGGGTTAAACTCCTTTTGATTTGATTTGAGAATGAGGCTGGTAGCATCTGAGGAAAGGGAGGAGCAAACTTAGAGGGACAGTGCAGGTCATGTGAATTTGATTTAAAGGAGGAGGGGGGGGGGGGGTAGGACAAACCAAAAAAATACCTTCCAAACTTACGACAATTTACATCCTCTGTGCAAAGTCCATTTATATTTACATTTCTGAACTAGACTGATCACATATATTATGTCCCGGGTCGGACCTGGCCCTCGGGAACCGTTGCATGAATTTCATTAAAAAAAACAGTCAATACAATTTGTTTCTTTCTGAAAAATGCACAGACAATTATATAACTTTGGCACCCAACTCTTCCTCAAAAGACTAAGATAAAACCCATGCAACATAATTTGCATATAAGGATCCGGGCGACGAACCTACAACATGTTATTAAATTGTTAGCCATTCCTCAAATCACCTTTGCTGCATATTTCTTTATTTTATGTTTTTTTCTTTTTCTTCATTTTATTGTCTATAACAGACAGCTGCACCCAAACCAGCTCTCAAATGGAAGGGAAGATTCAATTTTCAATGTGTAAATATTCTTTTAAAGAATGCCTAATTAGAAACAGGCATACTCTACGGACAAAGGTATGTGGTACGGATGGAATGAAGTACAGGAATGTCTGTTTCCTGAAACGACAGTCTTGTCTAACCTCTGCACGTGAAATCGATGTGGACATAAACGGCTCTTGCTTGGTTACTACAAAGAAGGGAAGAATGAAACCAAGAATAGTTACAAGTAAGTATAGTATGGGGGTAGGACAATATCTTGAACAGGCGCGGGGGAGAGGGGGGGGGGGTATATTAGGCGGGTATTTAATTTTGTATTTATTTCTCCTTTCTCCTATTTCTCCTAGCGCTATGTTGTGTTCTCAGAATATAGCACTGAGCGCGTAATAAATTCACACATATAAAGACCTAACCAGTTTGTTACATATAGCTCTGTTTCAAATTTGAATATATATGATGAAACTATGATAAAATTATGATAAAATTAGAAAATAAAAACAAATTCAGACATCACAAGTCACCTTCGTCAGTGATAGATATTGTTATGAGCAAGCAATAATACGACGTCACAGATATAATGTTTGTGACAGTAGACAGTGTGGTATGTAAATGAATGGTAGTGGTCACGTGCATGGCCATGGTATGACGTCACAATTTTGCATCATGATTGGTGCTTTCGATAGAAGAACGTAAATGGTATCGCGCACTGTAATGTCTACGAAATCATCTAAGATTATTATTACCTTGACGAGTTCTATATAGTCTGAGTTTACTTTTCAATCTTGGTATTGTTGGAAGTTATCCTATGATACGCGGAAACTTATAGCAGACGAATACAATTTATAATGTTAAATGTACTTCCCGCCAGACCATTTTAATTAACATGTCCTAGTGTTATAACGTAATTCGTCTCGCCTAGAATGGTATTACTAGCCGGAAATTAGCTCTAATGACAACAAACAATTTCCAACCTTCTTATATGCAAATTAGGCTAGGCTGAGCATCCCTGCTTTCTCTAAGTGTTGTAGGCCCATAAGTTTGGTTATACAGTTTTATATATGTAATGGAGCAAACGTTCCGAAGTATATAAACACCTGATATATATAACATGAAATTAACTATCACCATATATCTGTGCTCAAGTGCTTTTAAGTGAGATTATGTTTTCTATGCAAGGGTTAATGTAAAAAAAACCTTCTCAAAAGGAAACTATACCCGGTGGTTCGTAATACTGGTCTGGAAATGAAAGTAACCCTGGTTGATATCAGAGACCCTTTTTCCTTTGCCTAGTCTTTGAACTGGCTGACAGTATGCTGAGTAGGATTGTTTATTAAATGCCTGTTGACCACTTGCAAGCATGCAGCTGTGTCGACAAATTCAACTGTTTATGAGACTTTTAAACACCTATACAGGATATAGTAGTCATTACATTATTTCGTTTCATTTTAGTCGTCTTCTCCGTTTTCTACAGTAATCACACTCAGAATGCGGTTTCGAATAAATAAACAAGAATATTAAATTAAAAGCTAATATTCACCTGATGAACGAAAATATTTTGTTTCAGCTTCGTGTATACTTGTTTGTAATAACTTGAAGTACATGCCTACTTGTGCTATAATGGCTGTAAAATTTATGAAATATGTATTCATATGCGTAGATTAAATGAAACAGGGGGACGGAGGGGAGGAGGGGAGGAGGGGAGGGGGGGGAGGAAAAACGCTATATTTCATTGACTTTCGATACCATCAAAGGATGCTGCTTTTTGCGACTTCACTGAAGGTACCCTTCCAAAATAACAGATTTTTTGTAATAACTAAAATAACAGGCCTGTATACGGTCAAGCCTGGATACTATATTATAAGGTTATCTGTATTGATCATCCTTAAAGATATTAAAGAAAAAAAAGATAAAAGAAAAATACACGAAATGAAATGAACTAACAATGTAAGTGTAAGATTGCCACCTGCTGACGTGGATTGTATTAACTAAATTGCGAAAGGCTTTCTTCCCCTCCCCCCCCCCAACCCCAAACCCCGCCCCCAAAGGTTTAAAAAAAAATATTTCGAAGGGCGTCTTTAACTAACGTCTCACGTGACTTTCGTCGAAATACTAATAATATTCTTTGTAATCGTGAATATCGTTTATATACCTCCATAAAAAAACGAAAAAGTTCACTAGTATTCACCATACACGATTAACTCGTTACGAGGGTCACAAGAACCCCGTTACTTAATTAATTGGCTACTTAACGGAAATCAGTGACGTCATGAAAGTACTTGCTGACGTACAAGTGCACTGAGTCTAACGACCCTGGATATAATTAAACACATGCTGACTTCCCTCCACAAGCCGCTAACATTACAATGTATAATGCGTAATATATTTTTATATTTGATGTGTAATAACTTGCATCATATCAGTAGCGACAGGGAAGATGGGGTTGAAACCTCGGGCCCATAATCATGCTAATGTATTCACAGCAAGACGCTCCTCAAAGCAGAACTGAAAATAATTTTGTAACCTATTTCCATCGGAATTTGGGGATAAAATAGGGATTTTCTTGAAATCGTTCTAAATTTGCAAAGAAACGGTAAAAATATAGTAGAATGGGAATTGGGGGGGGGGGGTGACCGTGAAAAAAACAAGAGAAATGGTTACCATGATGCAAGCGTATATGTTCACTCCCTATATTTGCCTGTATCTCAAAATACGATGAAGACGTGCATTGTGTTACAAATTATTGGCCAAATCATTTTACAGTAGATTTAATTTAATTAACAATAACAACTGACTAAACACCGAAATGGTCAAAACTGGTAAAACTACTATTATCACGGATTTGTCAACCCGGTTTCTTTTTTCCTTCTTCATCTTAGCCGTAAGCCTCTACCTGGGTCACTGTAGCATGACACTCAATCTTGCATTCATACACAGGTCAAACATTGCATTTATTACTTTTTAGCTATAGTTATTTACATGTAAACTTTGATTGGCGAGTAAAATTCATCCAATCCTCAATCTGAACTACCTCATCCTCTCAGTATACACATCTTACGTCATTTTCTAAAGTCTTGACATTGTATATCGATGCTATTTTCGAGCGGTCCCATCACCCCCCTCCCCCCTGACAGAAAAAGAGATACCTCATCGAATTGAGTTTAGTTCTATAAATGTTTATGGCAACTCATGGAAGGAGGCAAAAACCCAACCATCATTCTTGATCTATGTGACAGAGATAACTGTCATGAACAACTTACCCAAGCGCCCCCGACCCCCCCCCCCAAGAAACCCCTCTTATTCCATTTGGGTGATACTGCAGAAGGTTCTTTACTCACACACAAGGTCAAAGACCTGGTCAAGTCTAATTATCTCATCGTCGAGCAATATGTGTTTGAATTTTTTAGTTTTTTCTTTATCATTTTTTTTTGTTCATTTATCACAGTTCTTCTTTTCTTCCTCATACAAATTTTGAATCCAAAATATCGACACTTTTTACACGATCTAATGATGGCATTGGTTTCAAGTTCAAAACTGTCAACATTCTGCTTTGAAACTATGAAAAGACGATGAAAGAGAACGTAAAAGGTTTTCAGTTCCCAGGGGCACTATGACATCACAGATTTACACGATGACAGCTCCCAGACACGACTAGAATATCCCCTTACAGAACATATCTGATTGAGGGAAACCTCTGTCATATAACAGAAGGCCTAATAATTGGGGTTTTGCCTCCTTTAACATAATTATATACGGGTCTTTCTCCAGGTGCTGTGTCACATGACAGCCATCGACAATGGTGCCGTCGTCTCGAAAATAAAGGATGTCGCCGCTCTATGGAGAAAGGACCCGTTTGTGCCACTGACGACAGGACTTACCGAAATGAGTGTGCGTTCTGGCAGGTGGCATGTAGAAGCCAGGAATACATCAGTATTGTACACAAAGGAGTCTGCGGTCAAGACCATGGTCAGTTTATATCATTAAATACAATAACATAGGATGTATGCTATATATATACGCACACACACACACACACACATGTAGATCCTACTGGCATTATGACACCACATATTTACAAAATGACAACTCTCAGACATGACTATTAAACTATAGGATTTTTCACGACCGGTGCAAGACTTTTCTTAGCAGGGTGGGAGGGGGGGGGGGGGGGGTGGGCAGGAGGGAGGATATTGTTCTTCACTAAGTTCCCTGCCATAATATAAGCGAAGATGATAGTTGGTGTTGTGTCCCAACTAAAAGCCCACAGCTAGATTACAGTCCAATATAGAAGATTCTGTCTAACACAAGTTACACATGCATTTAAAGTCTCTATACGTATTTACCAAAGCCACATAAATCCATGAACTCGTATATGTCTGTATACTGTATATTGTGTAGACACAGTGGCATCAAGGCCCTTATTTTAGGTTTGCTCTGCAATCCCCCCTAGCTGTGACGGAGTAGACGCAGGGCCGGATGAAGGTTGGAGAGAGGATGTATGATGATGGGGGATTCAGGTTTGAGGTTGCAAATCTCATTATTACATTCAGCGGGATATCATTAAGGAGAATGGGAAACACGTATACGATAATTATTGAGCAAACGATATTAAGTAAAATTGTTTGATTACTGTTCCATACATTCTAGTTTTTCGGGATTTGTACAAAATCGTGGTTGAGGAATACAACAGGTCAAATAATGCACTTTTTCTGTGATCGAGAACCTCTTTTAGATTGCGTTAAAGCGGCAAGCTGTTACCCGCATCGAACAAAACCATTCTTTCTAAACAAAACAGAGTCTTTTCCCTCGTAAATTTTGTCTATATTTTTGGCTGTATTCCCTGAAGCTTAGGAAGGTTTCCGCTGTATATAATTCACCCAAACCAATATATACTCGTACTAGCTACTTACTGGTCCGAATACGAATGTACACAATTTATGTACAACTACAGTATGTGAGTTTCTTAGATTTGGTATTTGACCGTCATACTGTCGAAATTGAGGATGTAATGACGTCATAAAACATTTAACGACCAGCTCAACATATTGCGCAATAACCTTCACCTTAGAAATTATAACATTTTCTTCAAACATGAAATTGACACTCGAAATACTACAATTACTACTCTTTTTTGCCAGTAGTCGGTCTGTCCTGAATCGGTCTGCAAACAACTCAGTCAGACCTGTAAATCAGTGTTTTTTTTCGCTTCTGTATACCAACAGCGCCATCACCAATGACGACTGTCTCGCCGATACTACCAGCCATGTGTTTATCAACCTGCAAACCTGGATACGCATTTGTCTGTGGTACAGATGGTACTACGTATATGTCGGATTGTCATTTGAAGAAACTGGCCTGCCGCGCAGACATCGTTATAAGTATCCGACATCGAGGTGTATGTCAACCTTATTCATCGAGGGTTGTTGGGGATACCGTCACGGTGTCGGTCCCGACCGGAAAACCGAATTCCACTCCTACAGGTACATTGTACAGATCTATATTATCTATAGTCTGAAAGTAAATTATATACGGTACGCACTTTCTTATCAAGTCGAATATGCAAAGTTTCTAGTTTTCCACGTGGTTTTGATGAAAGCTAATATGTTGGATTGTCATCCGTAGGTCTTTAAAGAAGCGCACAGGGCTGATATTTTGGCGGGAAAGTTTCAATATAAATCGATATTTTAGCGCGATTAAGAAACGATGTCATTAGCTCGATTTCATATATGAAGAAAGGGGCCAAAACTACTCACAAAACATCTACTATTTGTTTGTGAATCTTTGAGTGGCGAACACAACATTGGCAACTCATGAATAGTAACTCGAACAGCTATGATGAACATATGTAGAGACTGCAGGCAATTTGCGTGGACGTGAAATTATGTCATGATTAATCTTGATAATCTTCCAAGATAAGTAGTGCTTTACGTCGAAATACCTCAAGTAAGGTGAGTCGAACGTATCGCTTGGTTAAGTGTTGTGAAGTGTCCATGTTGTGAGACGTACATGAATGATTATCCATGGAATGTAACACACGTCGATCTCATCCATGAAAACTAAGATATATTTCTTTTTAACTGCAAAATCAAAGTATGTAATCAGAACAGGTGAGTCGGGGACGGGGGTGGGTTGCGGAGAATTCATTTAACATAAAATATCGTCCAGCGGTACTGGTGCCTTCCTCTATAGTCCTATACCATCACCAGGTGGTGAGATATACTTAAACTTCTAGTGTCATGACCCTCTACTCTTCTAAGTTCAGCTTCCATCCCGTCCGCTTCAACCTTCTCTTTCCACCCCATCCCCACCCCTCCCCCTGACATCTCCTTTCTGTCTCTGTCTTGCTCCCTCCTTGCAACTGAAGAGGACTCTATACTTTTTAAGAAAAAGTCGCTCAGGAAAGAACCTGGGCACGAAAACCAAACTACCGAACGACTGGTCCGCTCTCAACCGCAGTCCCCTTGCATCGGGACTGTGACTGTGTGATCATCGTCGGGTGTGCATCACCATTCCCCTCGAAAGGGAACATTATACTACACATGATCTTAGCCAAAAGGCCGAGAGAACTCTATAGTTGCATTACTGATGGTTCCATTGCCATTCTGCCCGAATTATTATAAGCACTGTCACTCACATACTTATACATAGACATGCACACGTATTACACGCATACATGTTGAACTCTGTGTTAAATATAGTCAAAGTCACACTCGCCACGTGACAACGATCGTCAAAAAGGGAGTGTAGGTTAAAAACTTCCTGAATCGAATAAACAGTCGTTTGATAAACAAAGAAAGAGAAAAGAATCCATCTATTGAATTATGAATGTCAATTGTAAATATGCATCCTATTGTTTGATTGTTTATATTTTCATTCATCATGTGATCATGTATCGAACCTATACATGTACTTTATTTATGAATCACAACAGCTGTTGAACAGGTCGCCTGTAGACTTGATGCCAAGAACAGTAAGATTATTTACCCCCTCAGTCTTTCTATAGTGTATCGTTTCAAATACCACTATAGCTGATGCTTTCTAGAAAGGATCTACTGAAGGGATATAAGAGTATGCTACGCTGTCTAGCATATATGCTACGTCGTTTGCTATACTGCCTGAGATATTTTTATAAGGACTACTCAAGTCTACAGTATTACCACTGCATATCTAAAGGGAGAGTTAAGGCCCGTTCTCGTTCCAATAATTTTAAGGAAAGTCACCCACCCACGATCAGTTAGAAATCAGACTGCGACTTTTGACCGTTATTTCGCAATCATTAAACACTTGGCGAAAGCGGTGAAATGCATTGTGGGAGCTTAGCCCATCACTACATTTCAGTAC
>KN882217.1:384203-395280 GCA_000934455.1 Apostichopus parvimensis
AGAATGCTGGGACAATACAAACTAGAAAACATTGATCTCCGTAACACAGACATTGTACAGGTAACTTATAGCTACAGTAAACTAAGAACAGTCTATTAAGGTTAGGTCATAGAAGATAATTCCATGTATGTTCCCCTTACAAAAAGATGAAAGGTGATAGACAAGCTGACAGCTGTCTTTTTTCTTATTCTGTAGTTTGTAGAGGTCTTCATTAATGTATAGAGTCAATAGAAATCATGTTATTAATTAGAACCCTTTCAATTACTCTGCTCAATAATCCCTCGCTGCTCCAGCATTTATGGAATGTGATTTTCATTTCACATTATTGCATGGTTGTTTTGACAGATGGCAATATACAACATTTTACAGAGAGACCAGGACTCGGTAATGATGAATGCTCTACAGTTGGTGGAGGCCCATCAACAGATCACCCCTTTGGTAGCTTATATCATCAGAATGACCTTCCTTCTCAGACAAAAAAAGGTCAGAGGTCAATACTGAATTCTGCTTTCCTTCAATACTAAGAAAAATAAAAGACTACATCTGAAGAAAGTTTGATAAAAGTAGGCTTAAATGGTTAGCAAGGCCAGGTCAAACCTGCTTCTATGTTCTCCAGCACCCCAAAATGAAGATAAGTATTCAGAATGTAGATTGCATAATTTATTTATAACGGAAAGTTCTGGACTGAGCACGCTGCAGAAGTAATGCTAATGTTGGTGTTTACATCAGCTGTTAAAACTCAAGGAACAATAGCATTTCCAATTATAGAGCGATGTGAGAGTAACTTTACATATTGTGTACATCCTCATTACTGACTTTGGAAGAATGTTATTCACTCAAGCAGAGAAATGTAAAGCAGCTTACTCACTCAACCAAACAAAAAACACCATACTCTAAACAACAAACCAAAGGTCCATGGATAGGTGTGAGTTCCTTGACAATGTACATGCATTATCACACACTGTGAGATACTTGCTAGAGAGTGCCAAGCCATTACCTTTTGACAGGGAATTAACCAGTATGGCAAAGGTTTGATCATTTTACAAGGGTCCTTTCAAAGGAGTTGGTAATAGATAGAACATGAAATGCAAAAGAGGTTCACAATTTCAGTCGGTTGGGTAATTGTAATTTCATCTCTTAGTGAACAAAATAGCTACAATAGCACCGACCTGTTTATTCCAAACCATCCACAGAACTTATAAATTTCTTGTATCATCACTTTGAGTCATAATTATCTAAAACATTTTGATTTAGCAGCTTGATGATTGCTTTGTACTATTCTGTGATCTGGAGAAGGATGTTGCTGTTGAGTGTGCAGAGATTATGGTGAAATATGGAAAAATATATCTCTCAGAACCAATCACATGGTCCCTGTCAGAAGAGGTAATTATAAATATGGACAAATGTACCTCTCAGAATCAACCACATGGTTCCTGTCTGGAGAGGTAATTATAAATATGGGTAAATGTACCTCTCAGAATCAACCACATGGTTCCTGTCTGGAGAGGTAATTATAAATGTGAACAAATGTATCTCTCAGAACCATTCCCAAGGTGCCTGTTGAAGAGGTAATGGTAAATATGGAGAGATGTAACTCTCAGAAACAGTCACATAGTACCTGTCAAAAGATGTTATAATGATGGACAAATGTATCATGTAACAAAGTATGTTTTCTATAGTGCCAAGTATGAACATTTTTCTTGTAGGAGAAAGCAGAGAGACTTATCTTTTGCCAGGCTACAATCAAGTTCATTGGAATGTTGTTGAAACAGCCTGATGTTACTTTGTCTAAAAGTTGTGAGTGGATGTCAGAACTGCAGGAAATTCAGTCTCTGAGGAACCTACTGGTAAGATACAGAATAGATACAACATTTCTACAAGTTTCTTTGTAGAAGTAGTATGCATGATAGAGGAGACATTCTTTGGAAGTGGGTTATTTCATAAATTAGGGGGCCAGGGATATCTTATTTATTATACTTATCATGGGGCATTTGTCATGCTACTATGATCTACATGTTAAATTTTATGTTAATATTGTGTTGCCACTATCCATCTGCACTAAATAAAACCTAAAGAAATTTACCATGACAAATGTTGTTTCCTTAATTTGATTAAAATTTAGCATATTTGTTATTAGTTATAATATATTCTCCTCCTTTATGAATGGCTAACTTGCTTCTTTGTAAATGAAAATGATTGATAACAGACTAGCTTTCACTAATAAACTAATACTTCATAACAAATTCATGTTTATCCCGACAAGACCGGGCCATCAAAAGGCGGTTCCACGTGTAAACTTTGGTGTCCAGGCGCGTATCCAGGATTTTCTCCCCCGGGGAGCACGAATTACTATCTAAGCGGAGGGCCACGAACGGTTGGCGCACAGCAATCAAGAACATTTCTGGTTTTAATACCCCCTCCCCCAGATCACCGGAAATGGCACTTCTCGGGCTTGAAAATCACCAACTAGATGTACAATTTTGCCTAAGAACCAAGTATTTCCCATAATTTTTTTTTTCCATCCATAACCTTTTTGAAGATTGTCACCAGTCCCACATCATGTTCGACCTCATCGCATCTCCTGTGGATCATTGCTTTTTGTAGGTGGTTCTACGTCGCGGCCCACAATACCCGTCAGCCACACTTTTCAAGGTTTTAAGCCCATTATTTGTTCAGAATTTGAAAATATTTCTCGTAAATAAATTCACTGCAAAACATACCCATAATGTTGCACAAAATTTCATCTATGGACAACCAATATAGAAAAACCTCCTTCAACCCCTATCAGACGGGTCAAAATTGCACGAGAAGAGGGAAGTAGATGAAGTATGTTGGTCAGGGAATTTTCGAAAATTCAGACACAGTTGATTTATTGGTGTACAAATATTAAAACCTCTTATAACGGCTATTATAAAGCTTTGTTGAAGGAAATGAAAAAATAGCAGATATTACCAAACTGAACACTACACACGTAGGCGTAGGGGGCGGGGGGGGTGGGCTGTAGCCCCCAGCCAAATATTTTTGTGAAAATTCGGGCAATATGCTGAGAATTTTTCGGGCACCTACTGAAAGAAAAATAAATTGCAATGATGTAGCTAAAGGCAAGCAATACTTTTAAAAAAAATTCTTTAAAGTTCTAAGCTTGCCCGACTAATTCGCCATTTCGGTAATAACACGGCAAATTGATTGTATGTAATTGGCATGCGCTGCAATAACCGATGCATGCCCATATGATAATCATTAACATGTTGAACGCGCATGAAGCGCGCGAAAAATTTTGGTTATATTTTTCAGGCAAGTAGTAACAGCCCCCCAATGAAATTGGGCTCCTACGCATATGCCTACGCTTATGACTACACATATAGACAGTTTGGAGTCTGTTCATCCTGGAACGCCATTTTCATGCTCACTGATATGATGTGATATCTGCTGTTTGTTTTACAAATTTGAATAATTGAAATGAGACTGAAATTATTGTGCAATGCCCCACATTCTTTTCATTTCCAAAGACGCACAGTTTCAAGTTCATTACACACTGAAGGCTTCGATTCTCTATCTGCCTGCAGTTTTGGGAAGATCTTTTGATTTTCATCCCTAGATATCGTTAGATATTGCTAGATATCCTACAGTACAGTGTCCTTGGGGTTTCTTGGGATTTTTCGGGGCCTGATCTTGGGAAATTGCAAAATCAGGAGTGGTCACACTCTATGTATGTCAGTGCACGACCTCTAGACGTCACTAATACACAACCCGATCACTTGTTATCGATGAAGTGGTGTGTTGCCGAATTATTGTCAAGGTCTTGGTACTACGGGCGAAGGTCATTAATTAAGTTTCGTAACTCATCGGGAAGCGATTAGAGGGGTGGGGCGTAGGGTTGTGGGGCAGGCGTTTTCATGCAGATGGGAACAATCTCAAGAAGTGATGCGCCCCCCCCCTCGCCCATGATATGCCCTTGGATCTTCTACATGATATTCACAGGAGATGTGCTCAATTCTCCAATCGTATGCAGAATTTATTTTTAGATTAATTGTACGAGTTACGGTACTATGTTTGGGGTAACAATTAGCATTCAGGTCGGAGTGTATAACATTTTATCTGTGGATGGCAGTGTTGCATAGAAGGACACAGGTCTAGTGCAGTTCGCATATAGATCCTGGTCTAATACCGAAATGCGTCGTGTTCCCCGACGACTCGGGCGAGTTCGAGACCAGCCACAGTTGGTTTCATAGCACAATTGTTAAAGGCGTCCATACATACACGTGTTATGATAGACCATATATAGTATATATGTATACATCAGTGAGAAAGGAAAAATGGAAACGCCAAAAATGGAGTTGTCGGTGTAAGGGGTATAGTGAGGCGCACGCCCCTTCCGAAATCCTTGATCCGTCACTGGCTACCCTGTGTATATAATAGGGATCAGCGCTGTAATGATGTCACTGTACCTCTATTTCTTCCCGGTGTCTTGGCGTGTTTCTTCTGTTCCCTCCTTTTCTTCTATTTCTCTCTTCCTTTTCTTTTCCATTCCTTCCTCTCCTCCTCCTCTATTTGGCCCCTCTTTTTTCTTCTCTTTTTTTTCTCTCCTCTTTTGTTTTACCCGGGGGGGCGCCTGGTGTCCCACCAAATCCTTTACACATGGAACCTATTTTATTGAGTGAATCATCCACAGGAGTTGTAACTATGTTTCAATTTTTCTTAATTATGCAGTGTTTCAAAGGTTGGCAAAGTAAGTAAGTAAGTGAGAGTCAAATAAATATACAAGAAAGGTCATTCTAAATATTGACAGACCACTTTGGTGTCCCAAATATTTACATTGTGAAACTTTATGGTTACATTGTCAATATTTCCTAGATTTAATGAGATGCCAATTCTATCTCAAATTTATTCTGGAGCAAGGTTTTAACAAGCATTCATAGTTTTTGCCAACTTCTTTCAGAATTTGAAATTATATGGGAATACAACTTTGGTGTCTCCCTTTACATGTGGAACATGTGAAACGTCTTTTTTAGGCAGAAAAATCAGATAAAGCTATTAATCAATGAAATAATTGATGCTTGTATATATAGGAACTGACTAAGTTATTACAATAACACAGTAACATGGCTTAAAACAAGTTTTATGGTTACTTATTGCAATGTAAACATTTTGGGATCCCGTTTACACGTGAAACAAATAATTTTCAAGAATTTCAGGTGTTCTGAGGATGTTATTCACTCTTTTGCCCTTAAAAGGTATTTCTCTCTCTAATGGTGATCTGCCTTAAGGCAGGTCCCTCACCAAACACAAAATCATAAGAACCGCTCTTCTGCATTCCTCTTCATAGTGAAATAATTTCTGCCATCTCTGATATCATCCATCAACATTATTCTCTTTCTCCCTCTTGGTCGCTTCCCGTTCATTCTTCCTTCAAGCACATCTTTCAGTAGTCCGTCATGTCTCAAGATGTGCCCAATCCACCTTTTCTTTCTCAGCTTAATAGTTTCTCCCAGCCTGCGGACCTCACCAACCCTCTGTAGAACTTCCTCATTTGTGACCCTGTCTGACCACTTTATCTTCTCAGACTTTCTCCATAGCCACATCTCCAATGCGTCTATTCTTTTTCTGTCCTCTTTCCTTAGTGTCCAGGTTTCTGAGCCATACAGAAATACACTCCACACAAAACATTTCATTAGTCTCTTCTTTAATTGTAACTCAAGACTAGCAGTAAAAAGAGAGTTGTGTAGTTTGAAAGTTTCCTTGGCCATTGCCAATCTTGCTCTGATTTCGGTTTCACAATATCCATCTTCCGCCAGTAGACTACCAAGATATTTGAAGTGTCTGACCTGTTCAAGTTCCTTCCCCTCTATCTCTATATGAACTCTCCTTTGTTCCCTTCCAATCTTCATGACTTTCGTTTTCTTGATGTTTATCCTCATCCCATACTGGTTGACAACTCTGTTGGTATTCTCCATCATACGTTGAAGTCCAGCCTCCGTGCTTGCTAACATTGCCTGGTCATCTGCAAAACGTACAGACTTTATCCATTGTCCTCCAACTTGTATTCCTTCTTGAATTTCATCAAGTGCGTCAGTTATCATGGCTTCTGCGTAGATGTTAAATAGGACTGGAGACATAAGACATCCTTGTCTCACTCCTCTCCCTATTGTGGCTGATTTTGTTGTGCCCATGGTAGTTCTTACTACCGCTGTCTGTTTCATGTACAACTCGGCGATGAGCTTTCTGTCTCTCCAGTCTATACCAATCTTCTTCAGAATCTCCAATAACTTGTTCCAGTTTACCCGGTCAAAGGCCTTCTCGAAGTCCACAAAACAGACAAACACCTCTTGATTGAATTCTATGCTGCGCTCACTTAGTACTCTCATAACTCCAATCGCCTCCCTAGTTCCACAGCCTTTTCTAAATCCAAATTGATCTCTTCCTATCCATTCGTTAGCATGTTTCTCCAGTCTGGTTGTGAGCACGTGTAGGAGAACTTTTGATGCATGGGATATTAGACTGATAGTTCGATGTTCTTCACACTTAGTTGTATTCTTCTTCTTCTGCAATGGCACGAGAATGCTTCTGCAGAAATCATCAGGCCATTTACCGCCTTGGTAAATATCCATACAGATGTTGAAAAATTCTCTCTGTGCTCCCTTGTCTAAGGCTGCTATGAATTCGGCGGGGATGCCATCCTCTCCTTCCGCTTTTCCTCCTTTCAGTCTTGTTATCGCCGCTCTTAACTCGTTTTCCAATAGGTCCGGTCCGATGTCATCAATTTGAATGTGTTGTTCTTCCTCCAAGGGGAGCTCATTTGGTTTTTCAGACTTTCCATACAGATCTTCTATGTATTCTATCCACCTTGCTTTAATTGGCTCAGCTTCAGTTAGCATCCTTCCATGTTTATCTTCCAATACCTGGGTATTATTATAGTTACCCTTGTTTGAAGTTAGTTGTTTCACTTTCTTGTACATGATGTCCATTCGTCCTGATTGATCTAAGTTTTCAATTTCCTCACACTGTTTTGTTAGCCACCGTTCTCTCGCCCGATCCGTCTCCCTTCGAAGCTTGTTGTTCAGCCGTCTTTACTCTTTGTGGCCTGCCTCTGTGTTTATACTCTTCCATCTCTTTCGCTGATCCATCAATTCAATCATCTGTTTGGTGATCCATGGTTTCTTTGCCGGTCTCCTCTGCTCTTTCCCCACATTCTGTGTCGCACTTTCAAGTATGGCCACTTTCAACGTTTTCCATTTTTCTTCGGTTGTGCTATCGGTTCCAACTTGGATTTTGTCTACGACATCAGCGCTGAACTTCTCTCTTACTGCTGGGTCTTTCAATGCATCCCGGTTCCATTTCACCTGCCTCGTTGCTTGTTTGAGTCGCTTCAATTTCAGCCTGATCTTCATGTACACCAAGTTATGGTCACTGTTTACATCTGCTCCAGGAAAAGTGTGAGCATTCTTAACACTGTTCCGGTAACGCTGCCTTATCATGATATAGTCCAGCTGGAATCTTCTTATATCCCCTGGTGCTTTCCAAGTGTACCGCCTTCTTTCTGGATGTTTGAACCAAGTGTTCATGACTGCTAACTTGTTCCTCTTGCAGAAGTCGACCACCATGTTCCCTCTGTTGTTCCTTTTCCCTAATCCATAGCTTCCAACGACATTTTCCTCCTTTCCCTCTCCTACAACAGCATTCCAGTCTCCCATGATCACCAAATACTCATTTCCTCTTCCGCTTGTTATCAAATCTGCTATCTGTTCATAGATGACCTCTACATCTTCGTCGTTATAGGCAGATGTCGGCATGTAGACACAAAGTATCATCATGTCGACCGGTTCTGCACTGAGTTGCACCATCATGAGTCGATCACTTATACACTCCACTCTTTTTACACACTTTGCTGACTCCTTATCCATCATGATTGCTACTCCTCTTTGGCTCTCTTGACCTCCCGAGTAAATTATAGGACAACAATGCATAAAAGGTATTTATGCATTGTCATTTTGAAGGTCCTATAAGATAAAACAAATTGAAAAGGGGTTTATGATAAAAGGTGATTGATAGATTTTGGGGCTACAATGTGCATGTCACACATTGGTACCCTTATTTAAGGAATGACTCAAGTACAATTTGTTACTTCATCAATGCAGGCTAGCCTTTAAGCATTTGAAGTGTCCTGTCATTGTGTTGTGTTGGCTTCATTTCACTTCAGGGAAACTATAGTAGTTCATTTCTGCTGGTTTAGGTCATCGCAAATGGCTGAAATTTGCAAGCATCTTGAAATGTTTATATGCCCATTTCTTAGATTTCTACTCATAACTATTACAAATTATCTACTCACACCATCTTCTGTACAGTTCTTTCACTACTGTGTTCTGCTTGGTCCTTTAATCCTCGCTTACCTGTCTCCTCACAGCTGTTGCATTATAGATTTCTTCCCAATATTCTCTATTTGGTACTTTTATTACTATGTCCTCCCTGCTTTGTTGATGGTAATGTTGCCTTCTTCCTGATTTATTCTGTGAAAACAAGTCTATGGTTTGAATGTTATATTTTGTGTGTGATTTCAGAGCGAGTTTGATGTTTTCCATTATTTCAATGAAGAGAGCTGTAATGAAGAGAAACTTGCTGAGCTTGCTGAATTCTGTCACACTTTACCAGGCAAGAAGGTAAGCACATTACAGTCATTGCTTTAATCATCTGAAAATAATTTTTCATTAAGTAGTACAGTAATTAATATTTTCCATAATGTTCATATTATTCTTGAGTGTTCTTGCAACAAAACATCTACTAATAATGTGAGAATTAAAATATTGCCATAAGTTAGAAAAGTGAGGAAAGATAGATTTCCAAATTAGATTGAAGAGACAATAAACGTTCATGCATGCACATTTGAGATACTTATATTGACCAAACAATTCCCAAGACATTCATTTGACTTGTGTATTCTGGAGACAAGAAGTCCTGCAGGTTTTAGTGTGATCTGAAAGCCTTGTCCAATTGATATTTTAAGCAGGTATGCTTGGACTGATTCCATAAGTTATTGAGATGATTAAGCTCAGTTCTGAGCCAAACAAATACATAGTTTGTGGTGGGCAATAAAATTAAGCAATGCTCGGTAGAATTGAAGTTGTGAAAACAAAGGTAAGAAAGAGAAAGCTGTAAAAGTAGTTTTGTATCATTTTGCCAAGGTTTAGACATCCTGACAGTAACCCCATTAGGTGTTGTCAGGTGTTCTCTTCACATACATTGCTGTTTATAATTTAAACTCATTTTCTTGGTTAGATCGAAACTTCATCAACAAATTTCAAAGTAAATGAGAGTACCTGGAACAAGTCACAAACATCATTGATGTCTGCCATGAATAATTCCTTACAAGACGACACAGTAGGAATGAGTGATCCATCAAAGAAGTTAAGTGTTGCCACAAGGTAAGAGAAGAAAAAAACACTGTTTAACATTTATTATGCTAAGTCTCTATTTCTGTTTTGTGCTATGAAAGAGTGAGTGTAAATAACCTTATGACTTCTTAAGATATCAGGCTTGGAGAAATCTGATGCTTGAAAGTTACATTTTGACTGCAAATAGCTTGTTATGATGATAATAATGTCTGAGTTGTTAATATCAGTGTTGCATCTCTGTGTGTTCATCTGTTATTGTGGAAACCAAGTCAATATCATTTCAGTGTAAATCGTCATTTATAATAATGAGTCTGCTGTTAGTTAAATTCTCTTTATTTTCTTATGAGATTTCTACTTGTTACTTTCTTGACTTTTGTATTATAGGTTTGGTAAATGTTTACATCTGAGAGAGGAGGAAGTGAAGAGTTTACTGATAACAGAGGCTCTGAAGAAGAAGAATATTAAAGAGGTTATCAACATTTGCAGGTTTGTGAATCACTACGATTGTTATATTAAACCAATGGGAATTATGCAAAGACTAACGTCATATCATAAAAAAACTATGCTGTATCACAAACATTTATTTCAAAGATATTACTTTATTTTATGTGTTAGATTTATAAGTGAAATTAGTAGTATAGATACGTCCCGTCCGTCAAACACATATTACAATGAAGACTGAGAACAAAGAACTGAACTGGATGCTATGTCTGAACAAATGACCCTTCTTAATTTACTTTGTCTCAAAAGCAGCATTTGAGCTGCAATTTTACCAAACAAAACAATTATTAATCAAAGTGCGAGTGCAGTTATACCATATTATTATACATAACTTGAACTATTTTATATATAAATAATTCTTTCCTAGCCAAATTAATGATCTACATCTCTATAGGAATTAATTATGGGCTAAGTTAATGAACTACATCTCTATAGGCTTTCATTATGGGCTAAGTGTATGAAATCTCTATAGGCTTTCATTATGGGCTAAGTTAATGAACTACATCTCCATAGGCTTTTATTATGGGCTAAGTGTATGTAGTACATCTCTATAGGCTTTCATTATGGGCTAAGTGTATGAAGTACATCTCTATAGGCTTTCATTATGGGCTAAGTGTATGAAGTACACCTCTATAGGCTTTCATTATGGGCTAAGTGTATGAACTACATCTCTATAGGCTTCATTATGGGCTAAGTTAATGAACTACATCTCTATAGGCTTTCATTATGGGCTAAGTGTATGAAGTACACCTCTATAGGCTTTCATTATGGGCTAAGTGTATGAACTACATCTCTATAGGCTTTCATTATGGGCTAAGTGTATGAAGTACATCTCTATAGGCTTTCATTATGGGCTAAGTTAATGAACTACATCTCTATAGGCTTTCATTATGGGCTAAGTGTATGAAGTACACCTCTATAGGCATATGGGCTAAGTGTATGAAGTACATCTCTATAGGCTTTTATTATGGGCTAAGTTAATGAAGTACATCTCTATAGGCTTTTATTATGAGCTATGTGAGTGAACTACATCTCTATAGGCTTTCATTATGGGCTAAGTGTATGAAGTACACCTCTATAGGCTTTTATTATGAGCTATGTGAGTGAACTACATCTCTTTAGGCTTTCATTATGGGCTAAGTGTATGAAGTACATCTCTATAGGCTTTCATTATGGGCTAAGTGTATGAA
>KN882218.1:10337-21058 GCA_000934455.1 Apostichopus parvimensis
CTGAAATTTCCAAAGTGCCGTACGGCTCACCCTACCCAACACCTACATTTTTGTATACAAATAATTTTCACACTTCGAGACTCCATATGATTTGTTTTCTTTTAATTTTTTCATCATGCATGGGGCCCTTTCCCTCGAACGCGGAAAAAAAAAATTCAGGATTTTCAAAAAGGGGGGGGGGCCCGGCCCCCCCTGGATCCGCCCCTGGTCAGTGTGACATTGACATTGCCTTTTACACAATCAGTTTTGTTTTTATTACGTTTATTTAGTCTTTATCAGAAATATCTTTGAAGACGTGGAAAGTCTGCTCAGTTTGATCGATCCAACACAATATAATAATAAAGGCTTACTGGGCGTCCTTGTCAAAGGACTTCTATTTCATTTGTTTCTATTTTTATCGTGAACCATATCCCATTTATCTCTCTGCTCCAAGCCATGCGGCACACTGTGCATAAAAACTCATGGGATCCATCGCGCACTCGATTGCTAAAATACAGTGCTCGCTCCAGCTCCACTGATGTGTAGAGATTAGTGGCTCACTCGCATCGCATGTAACTTTACGATGTTTGTTTACATTACATTACATAATGATAATTGATGTGGTACAATGTGACAGCCGGGGTATAGATTTATAATAAATTATTATCAGACTGGTTGATTACGTGAGATGAGACTACTTTGAGTTTTGTCAAGGTAGGAACTCAAGAAACTGACACACTAAAACAGTTTTTTTTTAAATTATATTAGCTTTTTAAGTTCAAATTAGCACTGGTCTTCAACGATCGCAAGTTGTTTTAAATCGCCAAAAAGGTGCACCAAATGGCGCCAATTGCATCCTCATTTTTCAAAAATCTGTACCTTGTGAGGGGGGCACATCCCCCTGCGCCGGTGAGGCTGCGCGATGGCTGTTTAGCAGCCATATGGTTCGCGGGAAATGATACCTTCCTTGCCGGTAAAAAAACATATTTTTACAGCCCTGCATAACAATCATAATGAATAATACAATGCTACCACAAAGGTTAAAGATTTCACACACTCCCTTTACCCAGCCCGGTTAATTTATATCGACCACATGGCAGATCTGACATGTGTGCGGTGACTGCGGTCGATCTTTAATGGTTTTTGCCAGAAAATAATACAATTTTAAATGATATGACCAAAAAAATCGGATCGCTGAAAAAGAGTTAAAACGAGTGTTGTAAAATCCCCACATGTCACACCACAATCCATATATTGTTGGTCTATTTACTTGTAGGTTAAGTCACCAGTATAAAGACACTTAGTATAGACTTCATGCGAATGTTTGCGATGATACCATACATTTACCGTGTCAGGGGCGACAGAGCCGTGAAAGAGGGGTGGGTGGGGTAGGGGGTTGATTGTGCATGTTTTGTCACCATCCTGAAAACCCTGGAAAGTGGCCTCTGTTTTTTAATGGAAATTACAAGTTCCCAATTTTGTAATTAAAAGTACTCTCTTGTTGTTGTGTTTTTGTAACAAATGCATTCATGTCTAAAACATTGCTATAAAAATGATAATAATGATAAAACATGCAGTTAAAAAGTACCGGTATAAAGAAACCTTTTGTGGAAAGCATTCAAATACTTTAATTTGTGAAGGGAACGCACAGAGTATTCACTTTGAGAGGTTTAACATAATTTCAGAGTGTAGTGGTTTCTTGCGTAAAATCAAAGTCACATGCTCCACTGCCCCTCAGTGTTTGTGCTTCCATTAAACATTAAATAAATTTTTTACAACTCCACAAAAATGTTATAAGTTTGTACAAAAAACAATGCGTGCAATGTGATAACATTATTGAAGGGTAATAATGAATAAATACTTAAATCATATCGAATCTTGGTATATCTGCCTTGTTAATGTAATTGCAACAGTTGTGTTTACCTTTTTACTGAAATCACCCGGGAGGATCAGTTGTTTCGCCCAGTGAAGAATGTTTCTATGTCCTCGACACTCTTACCCCTCTCCATTCCATTCTTCCTCCGTTTCAGTAAAAATGTTCAGGTTTTTCATCCCGCCATTACATCGAAAATGTAATTTGTAGCATTTTAAAACTATTTTAAGATTAAGAAACAATAATTTAGCTTTAAGTTTCATTATTTTTAGATTTATATTTCACCAGTGAACTATTATATTTCGAGTGATTTATGTCAACTTTATCACTTTAGTTGTGTCCAAGACGTAGTGCTTGTATTTCGCGCCGGTACTTTCTTGCCGTGCAAGCGAAGCGCCACCAGTAGAATGGGTGGCTACAGTGTATATCGCATGACGTCATTCTCCCTACTTCAACTCTATGATCCATTCCTAATGTTTTTTTCGTTGGATCGTTGAAACACAAGACTTGTGATTATAATTAATTCTGATCAGAATTATCAATCAGATGTGATTTATTTCCTTGTCATTTGTTGTTTACTTTGTTTATCTTCATTGATTTGGTAAACAATAAACCTGACTAGGAGGACATTCCTCTATGTCTTCTACATCTTACACGATGATTGATCTACCTCTCTCCATAGGTTTATTTCATACAAGCTGCCAGACACTATTCCGGTTGGATCCATTCCATCATCCTTGAAGTCAAGAAACGTGAAAGGTATTGTCACAATGACGTCATTATGGACAAATTTCAAATTTCTTACAGTTATTTAAAGGCTTTACCAACCAGCCAACTTGTGAATTTCTTTTGACATGTAGAGAGTTGTTGATTCACATACAAGAGAGTAATGGATCAACACATGATCAACATGATCAACACATGATCAATATGATTGCCATTTTAAATGAAGGAGACACCCAAAACAGAGTCTTGTGATAGACCCGCCGACAAGCCCACACATTTAAACAAATCCACACCTCCGCTTAAAACCATTATTTCAATCTGAATTGCAGAATAACGCCGCAAAGTGTAACTTAATTCTTTCGCAAGTTTTGCAAGCGAAGTATGTTTCTCTGAAATTTCTGCAAAGTGTGTTAAAAAAACATAAACGAAAACAAAACAGAGACCAAACATGTATCGGAACTGTTGGTACTAGATGTACCGTACTCAAAATATTATGATGGGCAACATTATCATAAAGACTTTATAAAGGCAAAAATAAGACACTTTTTCTGCAGTGTTGTACAGGAACAGAGGGTCATCAAAGCCGACAAGATATGGGGAGGGGGGGGGGGGTTCTGTGGTACTTCCCCCAAAAAGGGGAAGTTTATACTTAAAATGATACCTCTGAGGTATAGTTTGACTTAAATTATGTCCAATATTTAAGTCGAAACGCACTCTAGTGCTATAACTACTCTGAGTTAGTGTGTTTGAAATGCGTGGTAGTGTTTTTTTTTTGTGGGGGGGGGGGAGAGACATCCCATCACCCCCGCGATGGGCGCTTCACAAGAGTAAAACATATATGTATTGGCGAAAACTAAAATCCATGCATGATTTGCCTTAAAAAAATAATATTATAAATAAAAAGTGGGTAATGATATGAGGGAAAGCCTTTAGAATTATATGTGAACTTTAAACCATATTTTATTTATTTGTACACTTTTATAGAGGAAATAAAGCACGGAGGTATACAATAGTGTGTCACTCATTGACTGTTCCAGAACGGGCACCTATTGCTTTTGTTTCACATAGTTGTCATGGCAACTAAGGAGAAACTGAGTTAAATTATCAGTAGACATTTAATTATGTATTTTCCTTATCATATGAACATCTTTTGTAAATCGTAAAGTTAAGAGTGAACGTCTCTTGAGACTTATATGATACTGAAAGAGTTCTTTGCTTACACTAACGCTGTACTTGGAAACAGGAATATAGAATTTCACTATAATCAATTGAGAACGCGACCTCATAGGTATACAGACGGGGGTGTGGGCTGTCACACCGCGCCCCAGAGAAAATAATTGATGCCAAGTAGGTCGACAAATTTATCGTGGTCGTACACTTACGAAAGTAAGAGTTATAACACAAAAACGAATACAAGAAAACAGAATCGGTCTGTCTGTTACTCCCTTAAGTCTATATTTCCCCAGGTTTGGATGATATTAGGTAAATAAAATGCAGCAGATTCCTGATGATTCGCCCCACCCCTTCACCATGCAGGCTTGCACTTCAATCCGCTACAAATTGAGTTCTTCTCATAAATATATGTCAGTGTTTCACAATTACTTCAAGAGAACGGAACATATCTGCAAACGCTGCAGCTTAAAGGCGCTTTCACACCGGCGCGCGACGCGACGCGACGCGATACGACGCGATAAAAAAGTTGAAAACAATCAGATTAGTTAGGCCCTTTCACACCGGCGCGCGACGCGACGCGACGCGACGCGACGCGACGCGACGCGACGCGACGCGATTTTTTCGAGTTGAAATAATTTCAACTTTTTGTCGCTTGTCGCCGAGTGTCGCGAGCGATATTTTTCGGTGACCAATCATCGCGCTCTGTAATATCACATGATCGGTTAGGTAAATGTCCATTATATCGTTCTAGAAACGTGGATATCATGGATGTATAGGAGAAGGAACCGGGATGGTTATTACCCGGTTGGGAATGGATTTATCGATGACATAATGGTAAGTGATTTAGGCAGTGTATAGTTATTACATATAAATGCTCTACGATCACATGACAAAAAATTTCCCGCGCGCGCCACAAAAACATCGCTGAGCGATAAAAACATCGCCCGCCGGTGTGAAAGGTCCTGCCACCATTTTATCGCGTCGCGTCGCGTCGCGTCGCGTCACGTCGCGTCGCGTCGCGTCGTGCCCGGTGTGAAAGCGCCTTAAGTCCAACGGATCCCCACCAGCCAGCTTGGAATACATTCTAGATAACTATAATTTATTTATAATATGTGGTTTCCGAGGGGTTTCCCCTCGTGGGACCAACCAGTGCAACAAATATTTTCCAGAGAAATTGAATTCCTCTATCTTATGTACACGTAGTTTTTGTGGCTGAACTCGCTATACGAGAACAAGAAATATTAGAAATGCTGCTTTTTCACTGGGCGTTAGGCCCCTCGACCCCGCTTCCAGGCTCTGAGAAACGTTCTGTACAATGTTGAGGTTAAGCTTCTTCCTGACAACTATTTCTAAAAATTCTGCAGCTTCCGGGGATTTCGCATCGCACCCTTTGATAACATTAAACTATCAAAGAAAAATATGTAATTTACTTTTTTTGGACTGTAAATCTGCAAAGCGAAATGTGCATAAAAAAAGCATTTATTTTGGATCTGATAAGTATTAGTTACATTTTCAAGCCATCAATATACATACTGTTTATCGATTCGATACAATTTCACCTCGGTATTATATACTTGATGAGGTAACGATGTATACTTTACTCCCTATAACGCGTAGTATCTGTCGCAGTTTGAACTTAACATTTTCTTTGAATTTCGCAGAGATGCTAAAATGTCATAAAGAAAGATTCAATTTTTTGAGTAAGGCAGCTTACTGTGTTTCTTAGAGTGACCATTGATCTTGCAAGTAGTAGTTAAGAGAGCAATTCAGAGTAGATACAATTCAAGAAGTCTTCTTCATCAGTCAAAGAGTAAATACAAGAAAATATCAATAATGTTTTTATTGAATGTTTTCAACTATATATTCCACCATCTAATCTGTAAACGTAACTGTAGACGTTATATGGATCATGTGTTCATTGTAGTTGTTTAAGTGAGTTAAATCAAACGAACGCATTACTAAGCAGAAACGGATAAAGGCGCATGGTCGGGTGCAGGATGGGAGGTATAGATATATCACGCCGCGATTCTTGCCCATGTGCTTTTTACTCGTTGGTTGTTATATGGTCTCTCTTTTGGGGAATGGGGGTGGTAGGGCATTTGATTGAGGTGCTGCCGTATAGGTGTTTCTTGCTGTAATGCTCATGAAATAAAATAATGCTGAAGAGAAAGTATTCATCCTTCGCTTGGATCAAGTAAACTGCCATGGATGCACCTATGCTTCAGGCCATGGTATAGTCTATGATGAAAAAGAAGTCATCGTGGTTATTCAAACTAGATACGTGTTTCTTGAGTTAAGTGGAAATGAGCATTTGTCATATCGTCCTCAGAATTGTTACTGAATAATAACTGTAAAAGTAGGGACCTGCTTTAAGTTACAGCAGGTGGTTAGTTCTGGATAGGTAAAACGGCCGGTTATTAACATAGTGCGCACTGCAACTATGATATCTTTGTAAGATCGGCTACGATAGCCTAGGCTCGCATTCAAATTCAGTAAACAGAAGATGTAACAAACAGAAACAAAGGGACGTTACAATGGTCTGTTCTATTTCGATTCAACAATTATTGTAATTGTAATACAATACAATTGCTGCTGATTTTTCTGTTTAATTCGTGTTGTAGTTTTGTCACGGCCTTATTGATGATCTGAAAGACAAACCACGACACAAAACATAATTTATATTGATATGGTATCTTCATTAATATGTGTTTGCACGTAAGTGTTGTTTGTCTCAATTTACTCTTCTGTTGATAACAGACTTTAATGTAGGTTTCTTAAAACTTCTCAGAAATTTGGACAGCATTATTGTTCAATCTTACAATTGTGCATGTCAAGTCATAATAACACGATGTTAGATTATACATACCTTACTCCTCCATATAAGGTACTAGTAGAGAGATTGATGTATATAGTCTTAATACAGTTAAAAAAAAACATACCTAAGAAAGTGACTGGAAACAAGACATATAAACCTTAATTCACACTACTGGCATACTCTCAGGACATTGGAAACGTGATCACGTGATTATGACGATGATTTGTCTAGGCTTGTAGCTCCATAAATCCAAATACTATTTTTTCTATAATCAACATTTAAGTGTTTGGGCTTTCATGATCTGTGATGACGTCACTGATGTTGAGTGTTCTCTGATCAGTTCATCGTCTCATGGATGATTATACTTGATCTGAACATCGAATACTCGACTATCATGATTTCTTTTCTTAATTTAGTTCAATATTCACTCCTATTTGAGTTGTTTCACATGTGTTATGTAGGATAAGTGTACAACTGATCAGTTATGCTAATAAGATGACAACAATTCTAACCTGATTGGTTATGTAACTAAACGGGATATTGGTTGTAAACTGATCAGGTATAATACCAACATGATAATGAAAGTAAACTGATCGGTAATCTTACTGAGATATAAGGATTGTAAACTGATCAGATATATTACTGAGATGATAATGATAGTAAACTTATAAGATCAAACCTAAGGAATCAACCAGATTGATTTCTCAGCTGATATGAGGGTATCATCGAGGGTCAACATAAAACCGGTGAATATAATGTTTAATATTTCATTCCAGCCCCCCCCCCCCAAACAAAAAAAAGAGATTTAAATTGCACTTGCATTTTCATCAATTTCGTTCATTATATTCATCAGTATGGAACAGTTTTGATTCTCGTCGCCTGAATCTACAGACCGGTCTATGGCAGGTAAGAGATTGTGCACCTTTCTTACAGCTATTGCTCATAATGCATTCTGGTCAGCTTATTTTAGCTAAGCTGCCCTCTGTATTACTTTACCAGTAAATATAAAATAAATAATAGCGACAGCTTAATCGGTAAAATGCACTCAGTTGATTGTAGCATTTGAAATAGATTGTGAAAAACAGAAGAACCTAAAACAACATAAATTTACAGACATCTTCTTGCTCCTGCTCCCAAACGTTGGTCAGATTTCTTTTATTATTGTTGCCTTTTCTACCAGAATGTCACCCCGTGTGTCCCTTATAACCCAACCGTAAATTTGTTTTATTATTCAAGATGTTCTCTCACAGGTATATATAAAGGCACAATGCTGGCTTGCAGAAACGAGGCACACATGCACAGTTTTCAGTAAATCAGGATTAAATTAATATTTTTGCTAACATTGAAGAAAAAAGCCTTCTTCATCAGAAAATAGTTAATATTTATCTACTATATATCTACTGAAAAGATAACACAATGAAATTATTTACAGACTACTCGATTTTTGAAGGATACCACAGTTTTAACGTTAGTTACGTGCTGTCCATTTCACCCTCAAAGAGGTGAAATATAATCCTTTAAGAAAGACTTATATAATTGGGATTAATTTTCTTTAGTTTCTTGTACCACTGTCAAATCAACTTTGAATAAAGGCAACAAAGTCATTTTTTTTAATATGAATTAGATATTAAAATATTAGATAATTGGACAAGGAAACTAACGTTAAATAAAACAACCTCAGGTCTTCAATTGGAAACCCTTTTTTTTCATATTATCCCCGTTGTTTCTTCATCTAAATGTGATTTAATATATTTTCAAATCAGAAATGTCTGAAATAATAAACACTTCGTACAAAACATGAAAAACTGGAACTCCAGCTATATACTATGATACTGTATCCTATATACACTAATAGAGAATATTCGAATAGTTCAGTAAGATTAAAGTATATGGGCAAAATCACTCTTATTCCTTTTTATAAAACTTATTTCTATTTTTTTTATAAAACTTATTTATTTAAAACTTAAATTCTAGTAGTTTCAGTTTGTAAAGATACAACGTAATCTTTTGAGACATTCAGAGAAAAGCGGAATTCAGATCACCGTGTAAGAAAGAAGAGAACAATTGGGAGATATGAACAGGAAATCGGGGGGGGGGGGGGGGTTGGAAGGTCTTGATATGCGAGCATTGTTTTCATGAATCTTATTCAGCCCTTCCAATGATTAGTTCTATATTGAAACACTCGTACAACTTCCATATCAGTGAGATTATCAGTGAGGTAGTATTACTATTATGATGTAATAATATCACGTACGTACGTGATATTTATTACGTACGTACGTGATATTTATTACGTACGTACGTGGTATGTATTACGTACGTACGTGAAAATTACTACGTACAAACGTAGTAATTATCACGTACGGACGTGATAATATTACGTTCGTACGTAGTATTATTACGTACGTCATGTAGCGTTTACAGCCATACTCCTGATTTATGTTGTAACATACCGTTTAACTGACCCTGTATCTTACTGTACCAGCTCCCTGGTTTTTAATCGACATGGACAAGGGTAGGTTTTTAGTTGTCTCTGTTGGTGTGAGACGTGGATCTTCCATGCATGATTTTAACACTATTAGATATATTACTTAAATAAAGTTGAGAATTAAGTCACTGGGTAGACGTTTTAATTAACTTTAATAAAGCTTCCTGTTACGTAATAGTTACGTATATCTTTGACCAATCCATATAATGTGCACACATAACTGGATCCCTGCAACTAATTAAACTATGTAGTTATGTTGTTACAACCAATGATACTTACTACTGAGTTATTTATCGTTTAATCAAATTCAGACAATATTGCGTCCCACAAATTAATTGTCATGTTTTATTTGTTTATTTCCTAGCCATTGAAATCCATGCCTACTCTCATCAAACCTGGTGTGATTTTGGTGAAATAAAGTAACATTTTGTTTTCAAGGTCCTTATCTTTCCCTTAACGGCCAAGTTTGCTACCAGCAGATTGTAGAAGAAATATCCATTATGGTATTCTTCCTTTGGAATTAAATCTTGCTAATAAATTATCTTTGTTCCTTAAAATTCTGCAGGGGATTTGAAGGATCACTTGCTTAAATTCTTATTTATCCATGTTATTGTATACGTGACTGACATAAGTGTATGGGTCCAGCAGGCTTAGATAAAATGAAAGGACGGGTCTGGTTTATAATTGAAACCAATAAACTCTAGTAACTATATTCTTTGTAATGGTAATTCTTGCCATGATCTTGGTCATTTGTATATGTGAAGGGCAGAGGAGCTATTTTCATTAATGACATTGCAAGTGTTCCGATCAATACTCTTTCTTTGTTTCCTTTGTTTTTTAAAGGGGAGGGAGTGGGTGATTATTGCATTCGTGTTAAATGGAAGTAATTAGAAGATAGAAAGAAACTCTGCAGTAGTATGTACAGCTCTAATAAACCCGCTTTGTTGATACCATGGTAACCAAAACATATGTAATCACTTGATAAAATATGAATATAAGACACATATTCGTATTATTAACCTCGTGTTTTGAACAGACACAAACATACATACATTAGTCGATTTTTAAAGAATCAGGATCCGGGGTGGGGAGGGGGAGGGGGTTGGAGTGGAGTTGTTCCAACTACGGTATAGTCGGTAACTGGTAATCTGATTTAAATATTCATAATTAGTCATCGAATAATTGTTTATTGTATCTTGATAAATATCTTCAATTGTTAAGGATATTATATTGCCACAACTGGACCTTCCAGCCTCATTCACTGCTTATCATTAGTGTCTAGGATTGGGAGGAGGGTTGAGGGCGCCAAATAATACAGGAGCAACTCACGTAAACTTTTGTATTACGTTATTTTAAACGTAGAAACAAACTGATAAAAGTCTGGATGTGAGCAGAAATACATATCTTTAATATATACTTTTGTAATAATATTCTGTAAGTAAATCATGAGCATTGGTATGATAATCAACAACCGAGCATATCAGTTCAACATTTAGTTGAACACTAGTAGCGTGTATGATCTTGAAACAACATAATTGACATAACCGACGCTGCTTAATGTTTCCAACATACCACTATACATCCTCGTGAAACATTGGTAATATTCTTCTGAAACAAAACTTAGCTGTAGTAAAAATGAATGACATTAACAAATATCTTAATCTAAT
>KN882218.1:24613-34996 GCA_000934455.1 Apostichopus parvimensis
CCCCCCCCCCCCCATGTGTCCTCCTTATATAAGTAATTGTCTTGTGAATCAATGAACGTTCTCCATTTTTAAATAGAGAATATTCAGACAGATAAAAAACATATCAAGCGAAATAAATATATCGTGCTTCCAGTGTCTCTGTTCCACAACGTCTCAGTAAAAAAATGTTTTATTGGTGAAAATATCGATGCACACTTTTCATCTCTAGAATCTGTATGTCTGACTACACTGCACGCAGCAATACAACAGTTAGTAAATGTTACTCGGTTCTAATAGTTTCAGTTGTAATGGGATTTGAGGGATCCCTATTGATTATATTTTATTATTTATTTAGATTAATGTATATATACGTGACTGACATAAATGTGTGGTCCCAGGAGGATTATATATATAAGGGCAGATCTGGATTTAACTTGAAACAAAGAAACAAGTTTGTTTTTTGAGGTAGATTTCATCAATTTGATGTACTTTAACATATTAGCAAAATTATAGGAGAGGTGACTACTTAAAAGTTTAACTAAACGATTAAAGTTAAGGTTTATATTTAACTTTCAAGAAGAGTCTTTTTTGACCATCCTCTATATGTACAGTACTATGAATAACATAACATTATGATACAAAACATGGCAACGGTGAATCTGAACTAATAATGGTTTAAATTATTTGCATTATTTCTTTCGTCTTTTGGTTAACTACTTGTATAAAATAGGTTCTTGAAGGAGCCTGGGCCAGATAGGGGGAGGGGTGCATGGGGTGTTCAAAGTAACTGGTAATGTGGTTGGTTTTTGAACAATTACCACCCGGTAAATTAACTTTTGAATCTTCATAATTATATTTAAGCGCTGACGATACTATAATACAATATCTTGGCCTTGTATCCTCACATCGTT
Source organism: Apostichopus parvimensis (assembly GCA_000934455.1). Classification (NCBI taxonomy): domain Eukaryota; kingdom Metazoa; phylum Echinodermata; class Holothuroidea; order Aspidochirotida; family Stichopodidae; genus Apostichopus; species Apostichopus parvimensis. Next base: position 25,504 of record KN882218.1, read on the forward strand.
CATATTGTTATTAGTACGCTTTCCTTCAAAACTATTCAATATGTATGTATCTTATAGTAGGTCATAAGAAACACTCAGAGTTCTATAGACCCAAAGTCCGAGTTCAGTCAGTACATAGATATTTTGCAATACAGAGCTCACTGTTCTGAGAAATATACAGAGCGTATTGGTTACTATAACAAACTGCTAATTTCCAAATTAACAAACCGTCAACCCTTCTTGGTCTAAATTTGCATAAGATGGAACATAAAGTGAGGCGAAGTTTGAATAGCCTTATATGAAATACATTCGTTTACCACTTTACAATGCTTTTTCCTGTTGATACATGTAAAATGTTATGGCTATAATAGTTTATGTAGTGTATAATGTATATGTATGTTTTATTGAAGAAATAATTGCAATGTGTTCTGTGTTTACACTGCAATGACTAAAGGATCAAAGCAAGGATGGAAGTATTTATTCATGAAATAATTATTGACAAACTTCAAATATCAAATACGCACGTGACATGGCAAATATGGAAGAAATAAACTATTGAAGGGTTAATATAATTCCACGATATTTCAAGAAATTTGTCAACAATAACAGATCTACACAGATCTCTAATATATTTAAACTATCGTTATCTTTCCTTGTTACTGCTCTTCGAGATTTTATCTTACAACTGCATCTCCCAAACTTACATAGATAACATTAAAGGACTGCCTACGGTAAACGATATCAACAGATCATACAAGATGGAGTGGGGGTGGGGGGGGGGGGAGGGAGAGTAACCAAAATACTGCTTCATGGGATATTCAAGATTATACATTGTTTGTACATTCCATCGATTCAACCACGAGGATCGTATTCGTAGCTCTATCTTTGAATACTGCCCTCTTTTCCTTCTCGTCATCCTCTAGCCCATTGTATCCATCTGATCATCTCAGTAAGAAGTTCATCATTATGACTTCACTCAGTATTTAATGGCGTTACTCAGTGGTTGATGAGGGGTTTAAAACTAATGTTGTCTTCCTTATAAATCTGATGTGTGAAAAATTCATGTTATTAAGTCCGTGCATCTTACAGTGACAAGTCTGTCTCCTATATTGACTTAAGTGTGCTCAATACAGATGTGCGTTTACCTGACAGGAATAGTTTACTGCGATATTTGTGAACATATATTATTCTAACTTATACATCTTTTGCTTCGCCTTATCATATTTTCCTGAATACAATTTCAAACTCTCATGATAATAACTTTCTCTTCCTTTCAGGCCTGTGACCCATGGGGCGATCTACTAGTAGAAGAGGTAAGAGAGACATATATTCATGTTCCTGTTAATTAGTAACGGGCAGGAGGTGTCAATTTCTGTGGAAAAAAGAAATAAGACCAAAGAGTATTATACTTTGATTCTCATCAGGCAGGAAAGATGTATAACTGATGTGTATCGAACAGGGAATTTATATCACGTAATGCTGATAGCCCTCTTCTCAATGTCAAGTTTCGATACTGCCTAAATAATCTTCATTCCGCACACAAAGAAATGCTTAACAATGAAACGGATATACTTTTAAATATGTTAGACTTTTAGACTTTAGACTTTTAAATACAACAAGGTTTAAGTAGATTGTCTACAAAAAATGTTACCCAAAGTTGGATGAACATTTAAATTAACCCATCCCTCTGCATGGACGTCTTTGGTCCACCAACTTTCTTCGGTGGAGTTTTAGAAGTGACTCATCGTTTAATAGTTGTAATACATCTTGATATATTGCGTATATAGACATCTTAGACATACCTGTAAGGTGTAACCACGGCGATGCAGGAACAATATTGATTAATTACCTAGATCTGTATAGCTATTTTCATGTTTATGGATATGAGCAGTTAAAACAACTATCTGTCAATTAATTTGCAACACGTGACACCAAACCTGATTCAGTTTCGTATGTTCTACAATGTGCGACAGTTTCAACTATATTGATATCTCGTTTCAAGCAAAAGTACGTCAAACTTCTCATTATTCCATCTCTTTACCCCATTTTCGCTACCAACATATTTATGGCAATGTGAAATCTCCGTCCTTCTCCCATGGATATATACAATATACATATCAGCCTAAATTAAAGTTAAGTTTGGGGTAGGCACGTGCCACTAGCCTGCTAGATGACTTTACCTTTCTGGTCACATAATTGATTGTTAACCGGAAGTTACCAGTGATGTGATAATCTATGTTAAATTGATTTCCAGCAACAACAAAAGTAACTACCATGACTTGCAAAATTCTAACAAATTTAACAATTAGGAGGCCTAGTTTAGAATAAACATTCCCATCAATGTGAGATTACTTTAACGTGCGTTAAATATGCTTGACGTTATTGAAGGTGTTAGCGCATGTCTGCAACTTTACTTATTTGGTTCTTTGTATTTATAATAAGCTACATTTTTTGAATGTTCCCTTTGATGCTAAATTCATGATAACTCCCCTTTGCAGTCCTAAATGTTACTGTCACTTTTAATCGATATAAACAACATAACACCTCTGAATGGCATGCAGTACAATTTGTCATTGGTATGTTTGACACCGAGTTTTGAATTGCATCCAAGGAACTGAACTAATGGTCTGTATATTAGACTTGATAGTCCAGTCACTTATATTGATGAGCCTCAGATGTTATCTCAGCGCTCATATTATACGAAGGATGAGATATTATAATCTGTTGAGCATTTGAAGCTTATTATGTTATCTCAGTTGACATAACTGTCATAAAATGTGCAATAGAGTTAAATTTAAATATTCCTAGAGTAAATCGGACATTGAACACATTCCGAACATATTCAGTTTGGTGGTGATTTTTATTATTTTATAGTAATCTGTTTAAGTCGGTCAAGTTTTATAACTCACAAATCGACTCTCTGCTGAGTTTTCTAGAATCTATTAATATATGTTCATTCATACTTAATAAAGATTCCTAAATCCTATTGGTCCATTCAGGTCAGCTGACCGTGGTTAATCCTGTGAGTAACGCACGGTAAAATTACGGGGCATCACTTTAATAAATCTTTGGTTATATGTAACCAAAAATGTTTTGTTTTATGATTTTTCCCCCACACAAATGGTAGTGTATGAATGAACGGGGTTAATCAACGGTCTAGTGTGCGTTAATCACATGATTAATGCACTCCGGGTGTTAATGCTATCGCTGGATGCACTCGGGCTCCGCCCTCGTGCATCGCTTGCATTATCCCCCGATCGTGCATTAATCCTGTGAGTAACGCATGCTAGCCCGTTGATTAACCCCTTATTAAAGCTAATGTTTGATTTCTCCATCTGTCACACATGGAGTGTATAATTAGATCATTAGTATCAACTGAGATCAAAATGTGATCAATAATTCAAATTAATACGATGAATTATACTACATATTTCATAGAAATAAATAAAATATCACAAAGAGATCAGTAAAGAAATCCATTCCCATTACTACCGCCACTAATATGTAAATAGAGGGCGTCTGGCTAAACAAGAGTTTTGTTTATTCACTAAATCGATCAATTCATCTTGAGATGCATTGCCACCTGAACCTCTGTCGGAAGTCTGTTGAAAAAAGTAATAGCCATCACTATTTTTCTGTAACATCAGTTGTAAAACAATTGCATACCAAATAACTGAATATCAAATTAAACGCAATATCGTATTAACAGTTTGGCATAAAAAAATGTATTGAAATATAAAGGTAGTAGAGTACTCCTAACGAACTCTAGTAAGTAAGAAGAAGATCAGACATGAGTCTGATGAAGGAAATGTAAGAAGCTTTTTTTCAAATTATCTTGTGAAGATGGATAAACGTGAATTTCTCTATTTTTTGGCACAGGAGCGGAGGTCTAGAAAGAAGTGCACAGTCTCGTGAGGTTAGTAAGGAATATCACAGCTGAACGAGACTCACTGTTATAATCAAATGTTTGATTTTGGATGAGATTTGTTGTAACACACATACTGCACACTTACATATAAGTAATTGAACATCCGTATCGCTACTTCCTGAACGATATCAAGTTTATTTCTCAACTGCAACCAAAACGTAACAAAATGAATTTTGCGGCAATAGGGGGGAGGGTATTTTCTCATCAAGAAATTTACACTAAGCTCTGAATATTCTGAAAGGACTGAAACGTTAGGATGCATCATTGGTAAATTGATAAACATCTTCTTATAAGCAGTGCTGACAAACATATCACTCAATACAGTTATCTCTGCATCTCACGGATAAGGTCTGAATAGGAACATGGAAAGCAAAAGAAAAATACCTCTCCGGCATCAAACTTGTTTTAAACCTTAATTGGTTAGTTGGTGTTAAATAATATGACGACAGATGATTCATATCAGTCTGTGTAGCAAATGCTCCATAATATTATGTGTAGCAGGGATCTCTGTCAGGGTTGTGTAGCAGGTGATGCTTTGTATTATTTTTAGCAGGGATCTCTGTCAGTATGTGTAGCAGGTGATGCATGTTATGATGTGTAGCATGGATCTCCGTTAGTATGTGTAGCAGGTGATATCTGTTGTTTTGTGTCATCCCTTCATTAACTGCAACAGTGTGTCGAGGTGACAACACTTTTAGATAGTAATAATTTGTTTCTTTCTAGGTTACATATTTGAACTAGAGTTATCTCCACGAGGAACAGCAGACTGTCTAAGGTGTACTCTTCCAGAGAGAGAGAGAGAGAGGTGGAGAGAGAGAGAGACAGTTGGACAGCGAAAGGTGGGGACGGGGGGTGGAGAGAGAGAGAGCAGATAGTCTGACATTCGTCTCAGTAATGTCTCTGTAGATGTCATAGCAGACTGTTTTATTTAGTTAACCAATCAATAGTCATAAGCCAAATGGGCCCGTCGACCTCCTCGAAGATCATACACATTATGAGGTTCACATTACTTAATAATATTAATCCGACGTCTGTCATCTTCAATCAGCTGGTTTGCAGAACGACCGGACCATTTGGTTAAGTTGTCGATCCAACGCATATGTGGACGGCCTGGATTGCGTTTGCAGCCGTAAGGTAAACCATACATTACAGCAGAAGTTAGACCTTCACATCGCACTGCGTGTCTGCACAACTTAGCTTTACGTTGAGGAACATTTCCAGAAGAGAACAACCAACGTCCCGCAATCTTTGTGTTCAACTCATCATTTATCATTGGTTAACCGTCTTTTCCTTTCTGATTATTGATCATATTTTGCAAGTAGATATTAATTATCAACGATGCTCGTCTTTTAGTTTCAAATACAATTAAAATAAATCTTGAGAGGACCTTGCCTTCCATTTCTGCTGAACTCATTAGTGTTTGTAGTAGTAAGAGTTCAACTGATGTTACACAATGGTAATAACATACCGATGTGACGTAATGGTAATACCATACTGATGTGACGTAATGGTAATACCATACTGAATGTTACGTAATGGTAATAACATACTGATGTAACTTAATTGTAATACAATAATGATGTTCCGTAATGGTAATACCATACTGATGTTACGTAATGGTAATAAAGTAAATCAGAGGCAATGAGTGTAATTCTTGTCTCAATTCTTTAATGTTTTTGTTTTTAGATGAATGTAAAGCCAATCATTAAACCAATCTTTACGCTACCACCAGATAATAGAAATGCCAAGTTGACCCAAGATTCTGGAAATTACAAGTTGACCAAAACTACACAAACTTGTGGTCAATACAAATGTACGCGATCATTTTGTTCTTAAATTTGATTATGTATCAGTATTATTAATTATTGATTCTAATATCTTTACTTTTTCAACATATTTTATCAGTTCATATTTTGCTCTTTGTTCAGTCTTGTTAGTCTATCTCGAGATGCTTTACTTTTCTTCTATGTCGTTCATTTCCGATTTAATGTGAAAATACTAGATATAATATAGGTAGGGGATATAATCCTGTTCGAGATGGACAGAATGCAGCCCCCTGCAGGTATAGGACACAATGTGGGAGGAACCGTAAAATATATGAAAGTGGATACAATTTAATAGGTAGGCATAAGTACAGACAGTTACCTTCAACATTTGGAAGCAGAAAAAAATCAAGAAACAAAACAGAGAAAATATGAGACGGCAGAGAGCTTGACCTCCGCCCAAGACCTGGGATCACCCTCCCCGGGAGAATCAACTTAAATTAGAGTCCACCCGGTGACTGTGCTGTACCCTGCGGACGCAAGCACTCTGTCCACCCGATTCCTAATCTAGAAGGCCTGTTACCCCTCACCAGAGCCAAGGCCTCCTCCCAGCTAATAAAGTCATTCTTGTCAAGGGGACGTTTTTATTTGAATATCCCAATCGATTGGTCCCACCTAACTAACTTAAAGTTAGGAAACCCATTTGTCATATTTTAATCTGACGTTTTCAACGTCCAAGACGGATCAGAATAATCACTTTGAAATTCGTGAACATTGGGGTGGGAAGGAGGATGGGTGGGGATTGATGTGTCTTCATATCAATGTGATATCAATTGTATATATTTGACAGAGAATAACCAATTGTGAATCTGGTTGAATAATCTACCAATGCAACTTCTCAGTCAAATGATTTAACCTTCAATGCTTACTTTTGTCTTTCGACAATCACAATGAAGCTAATACGTATCTTTTTATTAACTTCGAAACCATAAATATTTAGTTTTTCTTACTGTTTGCGTTTTTTCTTAAAGTAATCTTATTGAAAATTCATCGAATGTGTTGGAGACACTATGATATCTGTCATAGGTCAACAATTGCATGTTACACTAAAATTGATCTGTTCTATCGAATCTGTCTTCCTGAAGAAAACAAAATGAAGGACGTTTTGGTGTATATCGAACTTCAAGATATTTCTAGTTAACATGACGTCATTTACTTAGGTTTCTTTTTCTTATTTAGCTTAAATATTTCCTGTAACAGTTTGTTGTTACAATTATTGACAGTTTAAGCATCATTTACATTCACTTACAGCTACCAGTTTTAATTTTAATGTTTTAATTGTTTTTATTTGTTTTTGTTGGGGGTGGGGGTGCTTTGCGCATTTTTTCAATTGCTATTGCCTTTGTTTATTTTTCAATGTTCATTTTGTAATCTATGGATTTTAAAGCCTACTCTAAACATAATATGTGGTATGGCTTACGATGACGTGTATATTACGTAATATAGTGATCATTAAATAACATTAATATTTTGTACTTATACAGTTAATTTAAAGATAATGATTGGCTTTCTATTGTACTCTCCTTTATCTTATCACTGCGCAGGCTAGACGTTAATATTCTTGTATACTTTAGTTATGTATCTACAGCCGATTAAAGGCAATCCAGTAACAAGTCTGTTACGTCATTCAATAATAATTTGAACAAGATAATGACAATCTGTACATTTTGTGTAATTAAGCTTGAAATCAATGATCGTACTTCTATATATGGTAGGTCTTGTAGTTTACTTATGGCTGAGACCAATAGTAGTTCAACAACTCACTCGAAACATTTGATCATAGGTTTTATAATTGCAAATTATTTCAGAAAAGTTTACACAATGTAAGAATTTCATGAAAATATCGTTAATTTGTTGTTACCACGTTTATGCAGTTTCTTATGTTTGGCTTTAATTGCGCAAGGCTTAAGACTCTAGCAAGCAAACAAACAGGTCCTTTCATGTTATCCCCTCGTTGTTCACATATTATTGTAATCATTTCTGGGGTAATCTTCCACTAGCAAATTGCTAAGAAAGCAAACTTTAAAATGAACTCTAAATCGACTTTCATGAATAGTTGTTTTAATTTTTATATATGATATCCGACATAACACATTGCTTATAAATATTTCCGTAATTTGCGATCTTTCTATTGTGCTTTTTTTATTCCTTTTTGGTTCTTTTGTCTTTCGTTATTTTTTTTTGGCTTTCTTTTACCGTTTTTACCATTCATGTGATTAAACAAAGGTAATGCGAGATCTTTTTGTATAAAGGACAAAGGTACTGTGAAACAATATTGTTGGTTAGCCATACAGTTCGTATTTGATTAGCTGTTTCACGTGATTAACTTGTAAAAGTCAATATTTGCTAATAGTTCCGTCATCCTACTAGAGAGTATTTACACGGACCTTACATTATGTTTTGTTGTTTTCGTTTCAAAACACCTTACATTTACCTGTCATACATTACAACATGTCCTCGTTTTGTCAAAAAAAAATCCATATTTAGTTTGTTGCAGACTGGTATCCATTTTGTAACTTAATTATACCAAATTCATATGTAACTTGTGACTACAAAAAACATCAGAAATAAGTTTGATTTGACAATTTTTGCTCTAATTTTTTATTGTATGAATTGTATGGTGGTTTGAAAGGCCAAGATGTAGACCTACGTTGTCAGTACAGCACGACATCATAATAAATATTGATTATTGTTTTCGAATTGTTTTCGAGTTTCAGACATTCAGGACGTTGTCGAGTTGCAACAAATCAAACATATGACTTTGTCGAGTTGATAAGTCACGCTCACCTGTAAAATCTTGAATAAAGAAATGTCAAAACTACGTTAATTTGGACTTACACTTACATTCACATGACGCCTTGACAAGGAATATCAAAGTATTTGAATGTCGTGTTATGTACTAAAGCAGTAAGTCTATATCTTGTTTGTCCCTTCAGAACCGCCGTGAAATCGCGATATCGACTAAAACAAAAAAAATAAAAAAATAAATCAAAGATTGTGTGATCCGTTTCCTTTCTTCGTCTGCTTACTGTATTCTACTGCAGTGTTAATGTTAGCACATGTAATAAATTGAAGATGTTATCTAAATATTTGTAATGGCAACCAAAATGTTTTTTCCCAAGCTTGGAGTTATCCTTGAAGGTTCTTTTAAGTCTATACACAAACGTCAATGTATTTGTAGCCAAGTGTCTGCAACCTTGGTTACATGGAGCAGGCTCCTGCGATTGTTTCCTCAGTTTTATCCTCGGTATTTGTTTCATGAAACTATAGATCCCTGATTTGAGGATGCATAACATTTGTATTGTGTTGCCCTATATAAATACTTCCATGAGCCTTCTGGACTGTTTGGCGTTCCATGTAAATGAAGCACACATGAATATGTAATGTAACAATTGAGATTGTTGAGGTCATCTTCAACGTCATATTCCCTTTAACTGTAACCAGATGAATTTGAATATGTGTTATCTTGATTTGGAGGTTAATTACGACCAGTGTGAAAGGACAATGTGTTACAGTTTCGACATTTCAATGTACAATAAACCTAGCTTATTTTGTAAACATAACCCGGTAAATTTGTTTCGAACAGCAACATTTCAAGAAATGGACGGCGTTTGATAACATATTATTCCCCTCCTGCATTCAAATTACCTATGATAGAGTTTTTGTTTGTGAAACCTGTTATTATACAACATACCAACTGGTTTATCAGTTGATGTCGTTTTGCTTGATTACAAACCATTTCACACAAGAAGCCTAATTTTTT
>KN882218.1:54027-67327 GCA_000934455.1 Apostichopus parvimensis
TATGTTATTATGTGACATCTGATAAATATAGTGACATGGATAGCTTTATTTCAGTCAGTGTGTGGATACACGTTATACAGGACAATGTGTAGTTTGATACATAAATATCATAGTAATTCCAAACCTGACTATTCCTACTGTTTAAAGATCACCAGTGTTACGTACACACGAGGTAAATATTATATTAAAGTTCATGATTGGAGTCAGTTCTAATCTTTTCTTGCAAACTATTCACAGTGATCAAGCGTGAGGGAGTAGAATATATTCTACTGTGTGTATCATGTTAAAATGTGATCGATAGATGAATTTTTTCATTTGTTTTTCTCATCTTTCTTGAAATACTTGGAGTAATACTGCTAAACACTATAAATATATTTAAAATGAAACACAGAGATATTCCAATCATTCCTTACTTTCGCTTTGTGAGGATAATTTGTTCGGGTATTCATTCATACAGTTTGATAAGTTGCAGTTAAAACATCACTCAAAAATAAACGGTATCATTGCTTGCATTACACATAGCATAGCATGTCCAAAAAGAAAAACACAATTTGAACTTCGAACAGGGTAAACTCAACCTTCGCATCAATACCAAATATAAAAGTACGTTATACAAACAAACTACTGCGATTATTTTAACTGACGAAAATGGACTTTGATTACAAGAGCCGATTATACACCGTATGTTTATGCAAATGCTTTCATCGACGCCATCTTTGATACTTGCTGAATATTTCCTTTGCATGGAGTTATCGTGTTTCGTATATGTTTCGTCACTGAACCCCTCAACTCGACCTGATGATATCAGCATGGCTGCTGTAGTTACTGTTGATGGTGAGTATTTTAATGGGAAATATGACACATCATATAGAGCTAGGTATAACTGCATTAGGCTACTATGAGTAACAGGAACCAGGAGTGACAGATAGATAATACCGTGCATATGATGGAATTATATTCATTATAACGAGTAGCAGGAACAAGGAATACAAAATTAGTGTTATATAGTATGGAATTATATGTATTATTATGAACAGCAGAATCAGATCACTGGTGCTGTGTTTTTGGACCAAAAAAATGCCTTTGATAAAGTCAACCATGATATTCTTCTGCGTAAATTATCATATTATGGGATACGGGATAATGATCTGGCCCGGTTCTCTAATTATTTGACAAATAGAGAACAAACTACTATTATTGATGGGGTTAAATCTGATGCAAGACCTGTTACAATTGGTGAACCCCAGGGATCCATATTAGGTCCACTTTTATCTATCATTTTTATTAATGACCTTCCTACTGTAGTTTCGAACTGTAAGGTTTGTCTTTATGCCGATGATACTGCCATCATGATTGGTTCAAAATACGAATTAGATATTGAAAGGGTCACCTGGAAGATGTTTCTGATTGGATGAACACTAATAAGCTGACACGTAATGCTTCTAAAACCAAGTTTATAACATTTGGTTCCTTTCAAATTATAAAAACATGTTAATCACCTCAATGTAAAATGATTTTCTTGAAATGTGTATGCATTCAAATACCTTGGAATGTGGTTCGACCCGATTCTTAAATGGGAAAACATATTGACAAAATTACTGCAAAAATATCAGTCTTTTCACAGAAACTGGGTATTATAAAAAGACTTAGTTGGTGCGTTGACCGGCATACACGTAATACTCTGTACAGCGCTTTAATTGTACCCCATATTGATTATTTTTCTGCCGTTTAAACTACGGCGACGAACACATTGGTTGATCGGGTTCAGGTTCTTCAAAATCGTGCAGCTCGATTAGTCCTGGGGTGTGAGCTTCGGGATTTGCATGTTACAGATACTTTTGCGGAATTGAGGTGGCTAAATGTTCGTCAACGTGCATTAATTTTCATGAATATTCTAATGTATAGATTTGTCCACGGCCTGGCTTCAGATTACCTTACTAATAATACTATTCTACTGAGAGATAGCCATTCTTACAGAACTAGATCTAGCTGCTCTAATTATGTTTAACTTGCTCCTGTTAGATCTGGGAATGGTATAAGGTCCTTTAAACTTCCTGGAGGCAGGTCGTTGCAACAGTCTTCCCCCAAATTTTAAATGCTTGCCAAATGTTAATATTTTTAAACGCAATATGAAATCTAATATATTTTGTTTAGACGTCTGATATTTGTTTGTCGATCATTTTGTCGTCCTTTTTGTGCTTTTGGATGTTTACCGTTTTTCTACTGCATAATATTGTATATGTATCTTTTATTGAGGGCTCCTCTGGAAAGCATTGCTTCTGCACTGAGCAGGACTACCCTCATTAAAGATGACAATCAAAAAAATAATAATAATAGTGATATAGTGATCGGTATTACATACTATGGAATTTTATTCATTATAATGAGTGACAGGAACAAGGAATAAAATATAAGTGTTACATAGTATGGAATTTTATGATTATTATGAACTGCATAATCAATGAATTAGTGATCGAAATTATGAACTTTGGAATTATATTCATTAAAACGAGTAGCAGGAACAAGGAATACAAGATAAGTGTTACATAGTATGAACAGCAGAATCAATAATATAGTGATCGGTTTTACATACTATGGAATTGTATTCATTAAAACGAGTAGCAGGAACAAAGAATAAAAGATGGGTATGGCATAATATCGAAATATATGTATTATTATGAACAGCATAATCAATGAATTAGAGACATATGTTACATAAAATATCTCTGAATCGTTGTTTTCACCTAAATTGACTCAGGTGGACTTAACTTTACAACTGACTCAATGGTTTCCATCTAAAACTCCGCAGCAGTTTCGTCCAACGTACATCAGGAACATTTATAATGGACAGAAAATCAAAGGAAGAAGATGGGCAGGAGGATGCAGCCGCTGCGTCCGATCCGCTAGTAACACCAAACTTGGAAGAGGGCATACTTAAAAGTAGGTTTAGATTTACAAATGAACAAATCCATTGGGCAGTTTCCCTGATATCCATCAACAGTTTGACGAAGAAGTAGGACATGTACTGTTTAAGGATTTTCAAAAGCTCGATGTACTTCTGGCGAGGGGCACGTTTACTTCTCTTATAGTTACGCCCCCCCCCCCCTCCTCAGTTGCGAATGGATACGTTTTCTTGATGTTCACACTTACCTTCCATAAGTGTACGCCCAATAACAATCCTATTATTGTTATTTTGTTGGCTCCTACGCTTATTCAAATTAATGTTAGGGTTTACACATAGGCATTCATCGATGTCTGCAAAGCAATGTACAATGACTGATACATTGCTGCGAGCCCTGTATAACAGTGGCTATATGTGGATGGAAATTGGTGTTACTGGTCCTATTCTGAACAGATATTCGGTTCTAAACTTTTCTAAACGACATTAACCCCATTAGGGCATTATAGCAGAAGAATTGTCACATAATACAGTATAGTGAATGTTATGAACCTTCTGTATTGGTTAAGTGGTACCCTTTGTACAAACCAACTAGTTAAAACGTCCCGACCACCTCCCTCTCCCTCCTCATTTGCATGTTTTTTTCTTCATTTCCTGAACAAACCTGTTGATGTAAAATAACTTCCTCTGTAATTTCATATCCTGGTATTCATATGAAATATATAGTTTGATTTTCTACGATGATATGCATTTTATTTCATTTCTTTTGCCTTTCTCAGACCGTATGGAGCAATTTAAAGCAGAGCTGAAAACGGAATATGAATATTCACATCGTTCCATTCGACCAATCCCTTTCTTAGAGAAACACTACCCAGTCCAACGTTTGTTTCTCGAGGGAGGAGTTAAATATCTCTCTAAAGATAAGACTAAACATCAACATCGCTGGCAGAAACTAGATTCTTACAAAGACATTTTTATCAAAAATGAAATGGAAGATAACCGATGGATTATTGAAGGTGAACCAGGGTCCGGTAAATCATTCCTAACCTTACAACTCACGTATGATTGGTGAGATCATGACGTGGAATCTTGTCTGTGTGACGTAGACATATTGATTGTAGTTAAGATGAGACAATTGTCAGGTGTGTCGTCTATTTATGAGGCTATTAAATGTTTCGTTTTATCCAAAGACTCTAAATTTTCTATTGATGATATTGAAGAAATACTTAGTGAAGCAGAAACCTCTTTAGTGATTGTGCTAGATGGGATTGACGAGTACCCTCACCACAGCCTATCAAATCATTTCATGAATATAATCAAGAAAATAATCTTACCAAAATGTAAACTTATTGTTACAACACGATCAGGTAAAATACCTCAAGAATGTGTTGATTGGACTAACCGTGTAAGATTAACGGGATTTAGTACTGAAACACAGGAAAGGTACGTGCGTGAAGTATTAACATCAGGTAATGGTGATGAAACACTGAATGTTATTAAGGAATGGCTTCCAAGTACTTCAATCCTCTATGAATTCTATCAGATCCCTCTAATCTTTGTTACGTATGCTCACCTCTCTCATGAGACTGAAAGTGAACTATTGCATTGTACCTCCATAACCAGTTTCTTCAGTCACGTGATCAGCTCTCTTCATAGTCATTTTGATGATAAGATGGAATATGCAAATATGGACAGCGGCTTTGTAACAAGTGAGAAACACAACCAGGAGTTTAATAGACTTTCATTTCAGGGTCTTCAGTTACAATCAGAAAGTCCTCAGTGGAAGAATGATTTACTTATCAAAGAGATTGGAGAATCTTTCATTGAAACTTTCCTATGCATTGGGATATTACGAGAGGAGGAAAGAATATCAAACCAAACTGAAGAAACTCTATCAAATTCTGAAGTCATTAAAATTATCAAATTTTATCACAACCTTTACTGTGATTGGTACGCTGCTCATTATTTGGCTGACGTCATCGCTAAGGTTGATGATCCCGATATTAAGTCTGATGGAGACGAAGGACTCGAAATACTAGAGGACTTGGATCCGTTTACCTGCCAGTACCTTTACCGATTTGCGTGTGGATTAAATCCTGCATGTGCGAAACACATATTAGATTATCTGAGCCTTATAGAATGTGGAGATGTCTTTGTGATGTTGTGTATACTTGAACAACGAGGAAAGGTAGATGGCATGAAAGACAATCTGAGGGAAATCTGTTCCAGAACATTACAGATGAGGAATCAGGATACTAGGGTGATACAGAGATCTGTTTTACAACTGATAAACATCGCTGCTAGAGAAAAGGTATAGTATAGAGACAATTAACCATTCTGAACTGGTTACAAGGCGGAGCACAATGTGTTATATGGCACACCACTAGTATGTATGGTGTGCACTTGTTGTGAACGCTATGTAAATGCTTGAAAATATCTATCTTTTTTGAGAGAAAATATATGAAATGAGAAAAGGTAAGGAAACCAACAAACACACAGGTTTTAATAGTCAGTATGTTTCGCCAATCTCCTATAGTGATGATGAAGAAATGCATCGTTAATATATATCCAGAAGAATGTACACTACAGTAACTGTTCATATAGAGGTGACATGATACTGCTTTAATAGACACGAGCATTTATTATGTGCACTTGAACAACTCAAATCTATCGATTCTGTTCATGTGATTTCACAGAACGAATTATAATTTTGAAAACACCACGTTGTTAAAGATCAGATGATGTAAAGTGCTCGATAATTATGAAAGGAAATTGGACAATGAAAAACTGTGATTATTGTGCCACATATCAGATATGAATATTCAGTAAATTTGACTGTTGATTGATGATTATTCATATTAATTAATTTTAATAATCGTTCTACTTATTCTTTCATTACAGATACCAGTTTCAAGTTTAGATCTCTTTGAGTCTTTCCAGTCAGTGGATGTCATAACCAATCATATTGTTCTTAAATCTCAACTTCGTATTCCAATACTAGAGAACGTTGAGCAACTTTGGTTTGAGCAAAACGGACACGAAATGACAGAAATTGAGTTGGATGACATCTTCAGCTTTATAGCAAAGTGTGACAAACTGAAAACAATAAGGTAAATATGCATCTTGAAGATCTTATTTATAACAAGTACATTGTTGTGTCTTGGAGTGTTTTTCTTGAGGCTCAATAAAGACTGAGTGGACGGTGTAACATGGAGTAGTAGATGCAGAAATGCCGTAGATAAATGTATCGAGACCGGTGTAACATGGAGTAGTAAATAAAGAAATGCCACATATAAATGTATGTAAACCGGTGTTACATGGAGTAGTGGATAAAGAAATGCCGCAGATAAATGTATCTAGACCGATGTAACATGGAGTATTAGATAAAGAAATGCCGTAGATAAATGTATCTAGACCGGTGTAACATGGCGAAGTAGATACAGAAATGCCGCTGATAAATGTATGTGAACCGGTGTAACATGGAGGAGTAAAGAGATGCCGTAGATAAATTTATATTATTTCAAGTGGTTCTTCGAGTAAGCTTTCTTAGTTCATCATTAATAAAAGCACCTGTGGAAGTGAGTAGTAAGAGTACGACGACATGACAACACCGCAGGCATATCCACCAGTAGATAACTTTGTATCCAAAATCATTTTGTTAAAGAATGACACTGTATGACTCATGTCTGTTGGTGTGACAAAAAGGTTTTACAAGAATGTGCAATGCCAGATTGCGATTCACTGACGTAGTTATGTCAAAATTGCTGATTACATTAGTTATTGACTTCGGGGCATTTGTAAAGTATACGAATACTACGAATGCTACAACCTCCCCATATACCCCTCCTCTCATTAGTTTTGGTAGTGATGACATCACTTCCGGTAGGTCATACACCAGTCCTCTAAAGAATACTCCATTTGGGGGGTATTTTACCGCCAGGATCATAGGCGAAGGAGCCGGGGAGAGTGGACTGTGGCCCCTTCTCCAAAAAAGAACAACAACAAGAAGACATTTCACTGAAATTCAGACAATATGCTGATATTGTTTCAATGCCCATGGTCAGGACCTACTCCACTGGGCTGACGTATCATATTGTAAATGTTCGTACATACGAGGCACTGGTACAAACCTGTACTGAAGACCCTGGATTCAATGGCAATAGTTGTTGGTAATCCCCAAGTTCAAAAAACAACAATTTAAATCGCAGGAAATTCAAAGTTAAATCATTGTTCTATTTTCAATGTTTTTTCTCCACAGATTTAACTATTCGTTGTTACCCGTCGGATATCATCGTCGTGCAACATTGACGTCATTAAATGAAAACAATGTTGAAGGTAATCGATGAAATAATGAAAAATAATACTTTATCTGAATATACATTTTATATTAACAACAGACTTATTGTTGAAATACTTGTTACATTGGCACTGGTAACACACGTGTAGTGTTTCAACTGTAATGTATTCTTTGCATTAACAATGACTAGCATCCTTCTAATTATTTAACACTCTTTAAGAAATCTACACGGAATTAAATACGTAAAACAATTGATTAGTGTATATATATACCGATGGTTGTGGTATCTAGTGATTGGGGTTTAGTAAATCATGACAGGCATGTGTGACGTCATCGTGCTTTGTATGACGTCAAATACTTGGTATGACGTCACCTGTAATTGTACGACTAAAGTTTTGTGCTTAAGGATGGTCCTTAGAAAATAAGTTATTCTACTAAATTTAACAAACGAGATTTCCATCTCTTTTCAGTTTTATGGTATCCATCAGAAGTTTGGTATCGTTTGAATCTCAACTCTGGTACTTGGCAGGTATGGATCAGTTTACATAATAACAAAATATCAATAACGTGACTTACTTTATGATTCATGAATTCTTTTTATCATTTTATAAAAGAACATTACATCATTATTTCTACTTTGTCAAAATTCTTTCTGTCAGAAGTTTCCTGGTGGATTTCTTTCCGAATCATATTGCGTTGATCTTTTGGGATTTTAAACAATACTTTAGGTTGACAGGTTAAATTAAAATAGTTAAATTAACATGTTGAAATGCAATCGCATGAAGATAGAAGTAGCCTTACGCCAGGCTGTCTTGATCTGATTTTTAAATTTGTTTTATTTTTTCCAGCACAAAATCGACAACACTGATCTCACTGAAGAAGAATACATTAGAGTGGTGAGGGAGTTTAAAAGACGTAAATTAATGTTTGTGTGCCTTTGCCTTAGCTTTGATTGGATGTTACGATTAATTTATAGTATAAATCATTATTCATGAGTAGGTTTTAGTTACCCAGAAAATAGTACGATACTTTGTCAGGTCTCCTTTATCATTTTCCTTACCTATTCACTAACCCTGTCACTGACCCCATCACTTACCTATTCACTAACCCTGTCACTGACCCTATCACTTACATATTCACTAAACCTATTACTGACTCCATCACATTCATATTCACTAACCCTGTCACCTAACCAATCACTTACCTTTTCACTAACCTTGTCACTGACCCTATCACCTACATAATCACTAACCCTGTAGCTGACCCTATCACTTACCTATCCACTAACCCTATCATTAACCCCAACACTCACCTATTCACTAACCCTGTCACCTGACCCATCACTTACCTATTCAATAACCCTGTCACTGACCCCATCACTTACCTATTCACTAACCCTGTCACTGACCCCATCACTGACATATTCCCATACCCTGTTACTGACCCCACCTCATACCTATTCACTAACCCTGTCACCTGACCTATCACTTACATATTCACTTACCCTGTCACTGACCCCATCACATACCTATTTAATAACCCTGTCACTGACCCCATTACTAACCTATTCACTATCCCTATCTTGACTCCATTACTTACCAATTCACTAACCCTATCAATTACCTATTCACTTACCCTGTCACTGACCCCATCACTTACCTATTCACTAAACCTATTACTGACTCCATCACATTCCTATTAACTAACCATATCACTTACCTATTCACTAACAATGTCACTGACCCCATCACTTACCTATTCACTAACCCTGTCATTGACCACATCACTTACCTATTCACTAACCCTATCTTTGACCCCATCACTCACCTATTCACTAACCCTGTCACCTGACCCATCACTTACATATTCACTTACCCTGTCTATGACCCCATCATTTACATATTCACTTACCCTGTCTATGACCCCATCACTTACCTATTCACTAACCCTTTCACTTACCTATTCACTACCCCTGTCAATGACCACATCACTGACATATTCACTAACCCTGTCACTGACCCCATCACATACCTATTCACTTACCCTGTCACTGACCCATCACTTTCCTATTAACTAACCCTTTCGCTAACCTAATCACTATCCATGTCACTGACACTATCACTTACATATTCACTAACCCTGTCACCTGACCAATCACTTACCTATTCACTAACCCTGTCACTGACCCTATCACCTACTTAATCACTAACCCTTTCACTGACTCTACCACTTACCTATTCACAAACCCTGTCACTGAACCCATCACTTACCTATACACTTACCCTGCCACTGAACTATCACTTTCCTATTAACTAACCCTTTCACTAACCTATTCACTATCCATGTCACTGACACTATCACGTACATATTCACTTACCCTGTCACCTGACCCATCACTTACATATTCACTTACCATGTCTATGACCCCATCACTTACATATTCACTTACCCTGTCTATGACCCCATCACTTACCAATTCACTTACCAAGTCATTGACCCCATCACAAACCTATTCACTAACCCTGTTACTGACCCCACATCCTACCTATTCACTCACCCTGTCACCTAACCCATCACTTACATATTCACTTACCCTGTATATGACCCATTACTTACCTATTCACTAACTCCATCACTTACATATTCACTAACCCTGTCACTGACCCCATCAACTACCTATTCACTAACCCTGTTACTGACCCCACATCATACCTATTCACTCACCCTGTCACCTAACCCATCACTAACATATTCACTTAACCTGTATATGACCCCATTACTTACCTATTCACTAACTCCATCACTTACATATTCACTAACCCTGTCACTGACTCCATCACATACCTATTCACTAACCCTGTCACTGACCCATCACTTTAAATTTCCTATTAACTAACCCTATCACTTACCTATTCACTATCCATGTCACTGACACTATCACTTACATATTCACTAACCCTGTCACTGACCCCATCACTTACCTATTCACTAACCATGTCACTGACCCTATCACCTACCTATTCACTAACCCTGTAGCTGACCCTATCACTTACCTATTCACTAACCCTATCATTGACCCCATCACTTACCTATTCACTAACCCTGTCACTGACCCCATCACTTACATATTCACTAACCCTGTCACTGAACCCATCACTTTCATATTCCCAAACCCTGTTACTGACCCCACCTCATACCTATTCACTAACCCTGTCACCTGACCTATCACTTACATATTCACTTACCCTGTCACTGACCCCATCACATACCTATTTAATAACCCTGTCACTGACCCCATTACTATGCTATTCACTAACCCTATCATGACTCCATTACTTACCAATTCACTAACCCTATCACTTGCCTATTCACTTACCCTGTCACTGACCCCATTACTTACCTATTCACTAACCCTGTCATTGACCACATCACTTACCTATCCACTAACCCTATCTTTGACCCCATCACTCACCTATTCACTAACCCCGTCACTGACCCTATCACTTACATATTCCCAAACTCTGTCACTGAACCCATCACTTACCTATTCACTAACCCTGTTACTGACCCCACCTCATACCTATTCACTAACCCTGTCACCTGACCCATCACTTACATATTCACTTACCCTGTCTATGACTCCATCACTTACCTATTCACTAACCCTTTCACTTACCTATTCACTAACCCTGTCACTGACCACATCACTTACATATTCACTAACCCTGTCACATTTGCGGTTTTAAAGTTATTATGTAGCTGCCCCATTGAAAGTCACATGTCCCATAGCTTTTAAAAGTTTGTGAGTAACCCTCTGCCCCCTCCCCGGCCCGTCAGAATTAAACCCTCACGTTACGCCATTGTGCGGATTTACCAAGCAGTGAACAATAGCACGTCATGAATTATTGGCAATGATTCGTGTTCCACCGAAAATGGTATGTACGGATTTTAGGAGATTTCTATGTTATTATGTGACATCTGATAAATATAGTAACATGGATAGCTTTATTTCAGTCAGTGTGTGGATACACGTTATACAGGACAATGTGTAGTTTGATACATAAATATCGTAGTAATTCCAAACCTGACTATTCCTACTGTTAAAGATCACCAGTGTTACGTTCAAACGAGGTAAATATTATGTTTTTTTAAGTTCATTATTGGAGTAAGTTCTAATCTTTTCTTGCAAACTATTCACAATGGTCAAGCGCGAGGGAGTAGAATATATTATAATGTGTGTATAATGTTAAAATGTGATCGATATATGATTTTTTTCATTTGTTTTTCCTATCTTTCTTGAAATACTTTGAGTAATACTGCTAAACACTATAAATGTATCTAAAATGAAACACAGAGATATTCCAATCTTTCCTTTCTTTCGCTTTGTGAGGATAACTTGATAACTTGGTATTCATTGTTCCCCATACAGTTTGATAAGTTGCAATTCAAACATCACTAAAAAATAAACGGTATCATTGCTTGCATTACACATAGCATAGCATGTTCAAAAAGAAAAACACAACTTAAACTTCGAACAGACTAAACTCAACCTTCGCATCAATACCAGATATAAAAGTACGTTATACAAACACATAACTGCGATTATTTCAACTGACGAAAATGGACTTTGACTACAAGAGCCGATTATACACCGTATGTATATGCAAAGGCTTTCATCGACGCCATCTTTGATACTTGCTGGATGTTTCCTTTGCATGGAGTTATCGTGTTTCGTATATGATTTGTCACTGAATCCGCTCAACTCAACCTGATAATATCAGCATGGCTGCTATAGTTTCTATTGATGGTGAGTTTTTAATGAGAAATACGACACATTATACAGAGCTAGGTCTATAACTGCATTAGGCTATTATGAGTAGCAGGAACCAGGAGTGACATATAGATAATACCGTGCATATGATGAAACTATATTCATTATAACGAGTAGCAGGAACAAGGAATACAAAATTAGTGTTTTATAGTATCGAATTATATGTATTATTATGAACAGCAGAATCATATCACTGGTGCTGTGTTTTGGACCAACAAAATGACTTTGATACACTCAACCATGATATTCTTCTGCGTAAATTACCAAATTATGGGATACGGAATAATGAGCTGGCCCGGTTTTTAATTATATGACAAATAGAGAACAAACTACTATTATCGATGGGGTTAAATCTGATGCAAGACCTGTTACAATTGGTGAACCCCAGGGATCCATATTAGGTCCACTTATAATTGATCATTTTTATTAATGACCTTCCTACTGTAGTTTAGAATTGTAAGGTTTTTCTTTATGCCGATGATACTGCCATCATATATAGTTCAAAATACAAATTAGATATTAAAAGGGTCGTAAAATTGGACCTGGAAGCTGTTTCTGATTAGATTAACACTAATAAGCTGACACTTAATGCTTCTAAAACCAAGGATATGACATTTGGCTCTTCTCAAATTATAAAAAATATTAATCTCCTCAATGTAAAGCTTGATAGTGATATTCTTGAAAATGTGTATGTATACAAATTCCTTGGAATGTGGTTCGACCCCTTTTTTAAATGGGAAAAACATATTGACAAAATTACTGCAAAAATATCACAGAAACTGGGTATTCTAAAAGACTTAGTTGGTGCATTGACCGGCATACACGTAATACTCTGTACACCGCTCTATTTGTACCCCATATTGATTATTGTTCTGCCGTTTGGACTATGGCGACGAACAAATTGGTTGACCGGGTTCAGGTTCTTCAAAATCGTGCATCTAGATTAGTCCTGGGGTGTGAGCTTCGGGATTTGCATGTTACAGATATTTTGGCTGAATTGAGGTGGCTAAATGTCCGTCAACGTGCATTATATTTCAGGAATATTCTAATTATAGATGTGGCTTCAGATTACCTTACTGATAATACTATTCTACTGAGTGATAGCCATTCGTACATAACTAGATCTAGCTGATCTAATAATGTTTTACTTGCTCCTGTTAGATCTGGGAATGGTAATAGGTCCTTTAAATTTCCTGGAGGCAGGTCGTTGCAACAGTCTTCCCCCAAATTTTAAATGCTTGCCACATGTTAATATTTTTAAACGCAATATGAA
>KN882218.1:91077-106783 GCA_000934455.1 Apostichopus parvimensis
ATATCCCTTATTGTAATCTAGGGTAGACATACCCTTTATAGTAATCTAGGGTAGACATATCCATTATTGTAATCTAGGGTAGACATATCCCTTATTGTAATATAAGGTAGACATATCCCTTATTGTAATCTAGGGTAGACATATCCTTTTATAGCCATACAAGTGTTGTTTTCCAATGAGTTTTGAACTGTGAAGAACAAATTCACAGGTTGGCTACGCAGGAAACAATCTAGACCCAGATTTGCAAAGAACTGTGGCGGCGAACAGTTAATTCTGCACAGGTTAAGAAATAGATCTCCTCGAGTAGCATACTTCTTCAAAACAATACGTAAAATTCTCTTCTTTGGTTTCACTATTCTCGAATATAAAAGATAGGTAACATTTGAACGCATTTGAGTTTAAAACATCCTGCAAAGTGATCTCGGGCACGAACCTCTATCCCGTAATGTCATGGTATTATATACTACAAAGTCATATTTAGTTTCCACAGCTAGCGGCTCCGTACGTATACACTGGCGGATCCAAGGGGGGGCCAAGGGGGCCATGCCCCCCCCCCCAAAGGTGAGCCAAAAAGTGTTCCCGAACATCCGCTAAATCATATGATTGGAAATTTAAAAAATCGAGAGGAATAGCAGTGGTAGACTAGTCTAAACCTTTTCGTTTTCTGGTTTAAAATTAAATGCAGAGCTCCCAACTGACCCGCAATTCGCGGGAATTAGACCCGCATTCTAACACCCAAACCCGCTGACCCGCACAAGCGTCCGAAAAAACCGCATTGTAATTGTTAAGTATAACAAAATTTGCATCAAATTTTGACTTAGCAACCATCATTTCTTTAGCATTTAGCATAATAGAGTATAAAACCTCCTTTACAGCATCATTTGAACCTCAAATTAGCCTATATTTCTTTTCATTGGGGCGAGCAGCGAACATTTTCATGCCACGGGAAAGAATGAATTATCACCTACTATTCAATTGAATAGTTACACAAAAAAAAATGCATATTTCTCAGAAAATTTTGGGTGACAAAAGCCTTTCTAAGTGCCACCATTTTACATGTAGGCATCACCAGGATTCCAAAAAAAATTCAAAAGGGGGAGGGGGACACCCACTCCCCTTATACCCCTCCCCCAGGACGGCGATTCGTGGCATGGACCAGCATTTGCCTTCTCAAGAGTTGGGAGCTTGTAAATGTATGAGCATGAGGATTTACAGTTTAACACCATTTTGCAGTTACAGGCTGGTTGTAAGAAATTTATAACCTATGAGAAATAAAATTTCTTGAGAAAGATCATCCCAACTTTGTTTTATAAATATTTTAGAAAATTACACCTGGGAAACATTTTTCAAAAGGGGAGGGGGGCACCCCCTCCCCTTAGACACCTCCCCCATATCACTTTAATGCCACTTTGGCCCCTCCCAAACAAAGGCCCTGGATCCGCCAGTGTACGTATATGGCGTATATTACGTGTTTTGGATGATGAACCGGGGCCAGGAAATCGACCAAGCAGTGTTTTATAGACCGGAGAGTGTTACATTGCTATGAGAGACTATACCTACATTGTATTTGTTAGAGTAATCGTGCATTAGGCCTTCGGTGTAAATCACTGTATGTTCGTAAAATTTCGCTAACTAGGCGAGGATCATAGAGATTGAAGTAGGGAAAATGCCGCATTTGGGTGCCAAAAATGTGGCAGTTGACTGTAGTTTCACGGGTAATTCTTAGGAAGGGATAGTAAAAGCAATTACATAGGAATATAATTACTTTACTAGTGTCGTCTGTTCAGCTGCTGTATTGTTATTCACTGGACCCTGGATATAGTTAACCTAGACCGGTGACAGCTGTCCTTTCGGATGCGATGTAACTAAAGCCTAATTAAAAAAAAATGTAACACCTCATTTTACTTAAAACTGTATCCTTAACGATAGATCAACATGCCAGAATAACATCGGATGACGGTTATGATGTCCTGGGGTTATCATTAGCAATTCAATAGTAGGAAAATAGGCTACTACCCACTTTGCAACATTAACATTAAGCTGATAAATGCATGCACAGACTAATATGGAAGTATTACACAAAAATAGGTGTGTGGGAAGAGGGTGCGGAGGAGAGAGGCTTGCTTTTTCACGGCATTATTAGGGACAACTATGCTCAGTCACTATTTGAGTGTAGCACTAAAATAATACAAGCAAGAAAACTGTGCCTCTCAGATACCGGAATTTACCCTTTCCAGACATTAAAAGTTGCACAAACACTCCACTTACTCGAGTCATTAGAGAGGCAAGAAAGTTGGTTCTTAAATCAGGAGTATAGTACTTACCACTCTGGTCGCCATAACAAGTCTCTGTTGTGCAAAGTACACCTACTCTTTCAGAAAAAGCGGGTATAATCAAATTCAGTTTCAAAGTCGAATGTACAATGCATATGTGAAGACTTACGAATGTTCTGGCTTTTTGCCGTACACCACAAAGAGCCCTCACTTATTTCAAGGCTTCACTTCTTAAACAAACGGGGATAAACTGTGCATTCTTTCTAGTTGAATTTCTATGACGAGGATACAGTAACGTTAACATGTTGTTCAATTTGACCAATCAGTTTCCATGACTGGGTATTCTCTGTCACGTCCGGAACAGATGTACGTCGTGATTGACAACCGTTGATGAGCTTGGTTGTCCGGTTCATCTGTAATGGTTATAGTTTTCTTAGTTTATATTGCAGTCGCATGCTAGCTAGAGTACTTTTTAGAAATATAGCCTAGCTTTGATCTACGTCAAAGGAAAAAACGCCGAACTGGCTTATTCGTGACCGAAATAACTTCAAAGGTTTGCAGTAACAATTACCCCTCCATTGACTATCAACAACTAACTTTCATCTTCACCGCGCACTACAATGTCACGTAATGTCACGTACAGTTGTTCTAGTTATTTGTAGATTTTATCACATATGCAGACTGTATGTAACATTTACATCCGTGTATATATGCTGCTTGTGTGTCTGTATCATATGCCGTTTAGATGACTAAAATGAAACTAATCGATGTTGTTAACTACGGAGTATTATTTTGTTGTTTGTTTTAGAAAAGGGCAATTTATTAGGGACAAGATATTTTTTATCTTGATGGCCCTTTTAAAGCTGCCCTAAAAGTTCATCGGGACGCATTTGGAATAAGTTCCTCTTTTCTTAGTGAGAAAAAATGCATCTTCCTTATCCATCTTTTTAAAACCAGATGATTTATTACGTAATGGAAGTGAAGCATCGTATCTTCAATCTGAAAAGATATCTTGTCATATATCGTAATAATGATAACATCAACTAACTATGAAACAATTATACGATACCACGGGGTACACTTCTTATGATCTTTACATATTTGTTTGTTGTGTAAACAGTGACTGTCATACAACGGTAGTGAAGTACGTTCTAAATTTAGTTTGTGGTGCAGGCTTAGTAAAAGCGATAACAATAGGCAAGCTAGTTACTGATTACGAAAGGTAGGTTAGATGTGAAAAAAATATGTTATAAGTTTATGATAACGATAGATATATAAGAAAAGAAGGATATTCATATTAAGAAGGAAGAAAAAACAATAACAGAACGGAAGCCCTGTTTGAAAAGTCTCCTTTGCTTATGTTCTGATATGTAACAAGTGAAAACTGTACAGGTTTCGTTTTCTTTCTGGAAATCACCGGATAATGCTGCTAGAAAACATTTGTTGCTTTAATAATTTATTATCAAGTTACAATGGATGGGACTTTTAGCTGAAATTTGAGTTGAGTTTATCACATTGTTTTCACCAAGCCAATGATTTTTTTAAGTCAATTCACAAGTCTTTCGCTCAAGTCATTTGCTTTAATTGTAACTCAAGTGACAAGTAAAGCGTAAGAACGTAACAGCTGTGAGCCTACTGAAAATCAACGACCGATGCTCAATAAGGCATATTTGTCAAGTGTTGCGGTCCTGTGTTTGACATTTTTTACTGAGCTCTTATTAAAATGCTATGGAGAGAACTCTTTTCTACAAGAGTAGTCATATACACTGGGCAGCAACTTAACTTCAGTGCAAAACAAGCACATTTACTCTCTCTCAATACGAAAATATAACGTTAATACAAAATCATGAAATTTAACTATTCTGTACAGAGACCAATCTTGTATCACAATGCAGGGCAGGGGAGGTGCAGAGGAGTAGCTACGAGAGGGGAATAGGCCCTCAAATATGTGTCTGCCACCCTCTGAAAGAATCAAAACTGGAATGATAGAGGTATACATTATATATGAAACATTATTGTCTAGGTTTCCTTTTTTCTTTTTTGGTTGGATTTAGCTGTACTAGGTGGCAACATCTGCTCCGACTGTCATTACGCAATATAAATTGTTAGGGTATTACGGTGGCTCAGAAGGAACATTGATCACAGAAAATTATGTTAACAGATACTTTGTCGACTTTCGACTATCATTCTCGAAAAGAAAATTCCTTTACCTGTTGAAATTGTGTGGTTTTATTTCTGATATTTGATCTTTTTTTATAGAACAATTTAGACTGATATCACAAACTTTCGACGCTTTATCGAAATTGTAACGTTTACCATGAAGTTTTGACGTTTATCTAGAAATGTCGACACCAAACGTAAACTGAGAAAATGAATTTAATTAAAACTCGATCATTTGATTAAATCGCATTTTTTCGCTAACAAAGGATCCATCAGCCGAATGACTCAGTAATGTATTTAAGTACCGTACAATCGCATATGAGTGGAGCTGATGTCGTCGACACTGAAGAATGCCACAAACTGAATATCTTGATCAAACAAGTGAACAGTGGAATATGTGATAATGTATTCCCACCGCCTCCCCTCCAGCCACCCCTTCCGACTCACACACCTCCCTTTGACACTCAATGTATTCAGCCTGTCGGTGCATGATACTAAACTACTGCGTGTACAAGGCTATGCGCTGCATGTTAGGAAAGATAGAACAGACACCGTTTATAACATCACACCTCAACTCCTCCCATCCCTAGTTATTACACTAATTTTGAAGATTTGTCCATGTGACAATCATCTCCCGTTTAAGTGATATGCAGTTGTGATGTCACAGAGCACGTGGCATGTCTCCATGCTATGGGCCACATGTTTCAACTTACATCGAGTGAAATATAGGCTTACTGTGTACTATGGAAATTGTGTACAACTTTTACATTGTATGCAAATACTAACAACATCAAACAAACAGACAAGTCGTGCCAGGCCTAAGGGAGACGAGAGGGGTAAGTCAACAGTTGAATAACAAACTGTTCTTTGAGAAATTTGGGAGCAATATACTGTTTGATGATAACAAAATAAACTCATATGTAGCATGGTTTTGATTTCAATTCTAACCAGTACTCTACATACGGAGTAGTAGTACAACATACTTACTTAGTTTAATAGTTTAACTATAAACGCTATGTAAACCAGAAAGTCACGTGAGTAATGCGTACCTATGCAAAGAGGGTCGAAGGTCAAACAAACTTCACTTCTGCACAATTAGATTTATTCTGACTGTAACCAACAATTTACATTCAACGACCTTTGACTTCCATGAAAAACAAAAGGGAGAATCTGCTCACCAAGGTCTACCAACAAACAAAGTTTAAGGTTCAAGTAACTTTCACTTCTTGAGATATCCTGTTTACAATGTTTGCAGCATTTGACCTCTGGTGATCCCAAATGACATTTGACCTCCATGAAAAAGAGTAGAGAACATCTAATCACTAAGAACTACCAACATACTAAGTTTATGGTTCAACAACTTTCACTTCTTGAGATATCGTGTTTACATGGTTTTCATCCTTTGACCTCTGGTGACACCAAATTACCTTTGACCTCCATGAAAAACAATAGAGATGATTTGCTATTCTAGGTATTAACAGTCTAAGTTTAAAGTTCAAGCATTTTATACTTCTTGAGATACAGTATTTACAATATTTTTCGCCTTTGACCTCCGGTGATCTGTCAAATGACCCTTGACCTCCATGAAAAAAATAGAGAACATCTACTCACTAAGGGCTACCCACACGCTAAGTTTAAAGTTCAAGCATCTTTGATTTCTTGAGATATTGTGCTTACGAGCCAAAGTGTCACATACACACACACGCATACACACATACATACACGCAAGCCATCATCATCGCATAGATTCCTTCAGCCTTCGGCAAGGATTGAAAAACTACAAGAACTCACACATTTCAGTTCAGCTGGATTATATTTTACATAAAGCTTAATTATACAAGTATAAATGAACAACGGAAAATTGGCTGGGAATGATAAACAAACGTTAGTTTAAACTGTTTGTCACGGGTAAGGTAAAACGATTCGACTGGACAACGTAAATACTCGGGTGGCGTGTGTCTTTACTATGAGTAGCTTTATTTAATCCTCGTAACCAGGGACAAAAACCGGAATTCGGTCAGTTTCCGGCTTTTTTGCAGGTATCGGCAGGTTCTTTAAGATATCTGACAAGATATATATTACCACGAATTCATCAGCGGGGAACTAAAGTTGCCCCTACATATACTATAGTAAAATAGCGAAGTACTGCGGGCTAACGTCGCCCAACGGCCATCGTGTCCAACTGCAACAAGTAACTGCTGTGGTGCACCCTTGCACCAAGTATAGTACCAAACACGAATACCACGCCCTGACCTACTAACCCGGCCTATTCGTACCGACCCTTTACCTGCATGTTATTTTAACATATCTAATATTATGACATCAGATGCATGGTCACCTGACCTAAACTTATCATACACACCAATACCATGTATGCCAATTAACCCATTATGCATACCATGTATGCCAATCAACCCATTATACATACCATGTATGCCAATCCACCCATTATACATACCATGTATGCCAATCAACCCATTATACATACCATGTATGCCAATCAACCCATTATACATACCATGTATGCCAATCAACCCATTATACATACCATGTATGCCCATCAATCCATATACATACCATGTATGCCAATCAACCCATTATACATATCATGTATGCCAATCAACCCATTATACATACCATGTATGCCAATCCACCCATTATACAGCCCATGTATGCCAATCCACCCATTATACATACCATGTATGCCAATCAAATTACTATACATACCATGTATGCCAATCAAATTACTATACATACCATGTATGCCAATCAACCCATTATACATACCATGTATGCCAATCACCCATTATACATACCATGTATGTCAATCAACCCATTATACATACCATGTACCCATTATACATACCATGTATGCCAATCCAACCATTATACATACCATGTATGCCAGTAAACCCATTATACATACCATGTATGCCAATCAAAACACTATACATACCTGTATGCCAATCAACCCATTATACATGCCATGTATGCCAATCAACCCATTATACATGCCATGTATGCCAATCAACCCATTATACATGCCATGTATGCCAATCAACCCATTATACATACCATGCATGCCAATCCACCCACTATGTATGCCAATCAAAACATTGTACAAACCATGTATGCCAATCAACCCATTATACATGCCATGTATGCCAATCAACGCATTATACATACCATGTATGCCAATCCACCCATGATACATACCATGTAGAGTATGCCAATCCACCCATTATACATACCATGTACAAATATGTCAATCCACCTATTATACATACCATGTATGCCAACCCACCCATTATACATACCATGTATGCCAATCCACCCATTATACGTACCATGTATGCCAATCCACCTATTATACATGATACCATGTACGCCAATCAACCCATTATACATACCATGTATGCCAATCAAAACACTATACATACCATGTATGCCAATCAACCCATTATACGTACCATGTATGCCAATCCACAAATTATACATACCATGTATGCCAATCAACCTGGGCATTAGGCATACCATGTATGCCAATCCACCCATTATACATACCATGTATGTTAATCAACCCATTATACATACCATGTATGCCAATCCACCCATTATACGTACCATGCATGCCAATCCACCCATTATACATACCATGTATGTTAATCAACCCATTATACATACCATGTATGCCAATCAACCCATTATACGTACCATGCATGCCAATCCACCCATTATACATACCATGTATGCCAATCCACCCATTAAACATACCATGTATGCCAATCAACCCATTATACATACCATGTATGCCAATCAACCCATTATACATACCATGTATGCCAATCAAAACACTATACATACCTGTATGCCAATCAACCCATTATACATACCATGTATGCCAATCAACCCATTATACATACCATGTATGCCAATCCACTCATTATACATACCATGTATGCCAATCAACCGATTAAACAGCATAACTACATTGATCACATGCACATAATTAGCACAACTTTTTTACACGTCATGCCACCCCGCCAACATCTCCCCCTCCCCCAAAGCAAAGGAAAAATAGATAGTACCTTAGTTATTATATTTTATGGTAAAAATAAATAATAAAGCACATTTAAGTAACTAGTCAGCGAACTATCATAGCATATTCTGACATCGAAATATGGAATACTGTTACATTTAAAAATCATAAATGAAGAAAAATCATTATGAAACAAAGATGGGCATAAGGGGAAGGGTGTAACAGAAATAATACCACTAATAGATATAAACCCATCAATGACCATTAACTTAGAAATGCTAACAATGCACATCTCACAACAAGAAAAGTCCTCTCTACTGGAATGTCAGCATTATATATTACATCAGTGCTAGACTGTAGACTTGAGTAGACATACTGTACGTCTGAATTTACCACAAAAAACATAAACAAAGAAACATAACAAACTCTACGTAGATAGAAAGTCTATTGCCATGACCATTATCTAACCTTTTCTAGCAGATTCGATACTATGTGACTGTGCTATGCAATCTTAACAATATAATTATTTGTAATTATTAGAGATTGGGTTCTCAAAGTTGTAAAACAAAAGAATGGCTTAGTGTAATATATTTATTCAATGAATAATATAATGGATAAAATCAAGGTATATTTGTTTCCACTGATAGAGTATTTTGTGATTGGATCAATACAATTTGTGTTTGGGGCTAACAAGGTGAATAGGCTTTGGATATTCAATGCACAAAACA
Source organism: Apostichopus parvimensis (assembly GCA_000934455.1). Classification (NCBI taxonomy): domain Eukaryota; kingdom Metazoa; phylum Echinodermata; class Holothuroidea; order Aspidochirotida; family Stichopodidae; genus Apostichopus; species Apostichopus parvimensis. The sequence goes on from KN882218.1 coordinate 100,278, forward strand.
TACACAGCAATACAGCAGCATGTCAACAACATGTTCACAGAAAGAGTGTAGCTTGTGACAAAGCACCAAACCAATGTACCAAGAATTGGAAAGAAATATATTTGGTGCATTCCAAACAAAATGAAAATTAATAAAGTGACCTGTATCTGTAATATCTTGTTAACCAAATAGGAACACCTACATCTCAGGTTCTGATAAATAACATCTCCTTTGGTATTAGTCTGTCAATAAGTCATATTGTAACAGTTTGTGCTTTCACTTGTTATCATTTTGATTTTGGAGGAAGGGTGAGAGGAAAGGCTGGTTTAAGGTCTAATTGATCCCTTATTGTATCATGTCACAAAATGGGCTATACCCCAGGAGCTTTTTGCAGTGGGAGGGGGTAATGTTATGTTGTCCAGATGAGGAGGAGTGAAGAGATGTGCCCCACTCTTTAAGATATTTGTAAAACTGAAGGGTACATATATTCAAACATGTGCTACGTTTTGTCACTCTTGAAACAATCTTGAAGATTTATCAACTGTGTATATTGTATTACATATGCATGTTATATCTTCATATGCTGTAAGTATATTCTCAAAGTGAGAGATCACCCCTTCCTTCTTGATTTTTATTTTGATTTAAGTCCCCACGAGTAATTCATGGTTGCAACCCTGCTGTACCCTCTGTCTCGATTTGATTTTAGGGGGAATGGGTGGGGGCGGCGAATATTTTTTTCCCAAACTGAACTGACACTGAAATTATTTCCTCGATTCTGATTGGCTCTCAGCGAGCCAATAGGTTTCCGTATAGGTTTCCGTACGTATAGGTTATAAGGCTATATACAACTAGTTAACAAGTCAAAAGACACAGCCACATCGTCAAATACCTAGCTGGCACACACTCGATCGCCGTCTTCATGGCCACTGCATATTCGACTAGGCCTATCATGATTCATTGACTGAATACATTTTTAATTTATGAGTATAAAACTAAAAGTATCGCAACTCCGAATGTACACAAACACCTCGTACATATGTACATCGACTACATGTATACAATTACAAATGCACTGTGTTATATTGTGTTGTATACTATACAAAGTACAATAGGCTACATTACTTGTGTTGTGTAGAGCGGAGTCAAGCGAGTAAACAAACGACCGAGGACTGTCTATAATGGGCGCAGTAGTTGGGAATAGTTGCTTCATTGTGTTAAGAACACTATATACTTTCGTTCATATATACCTTCCAAAAATTCTGAAAAGTTGCTAATGTGAATATCTTGAATTTGTTCGTGTTGATCATACTGATATCGACAGAGTATGGAGGGATCCATGTTGAATACTAAAGTATATCACATGCTCACTGAGAGCCAATCAGAATCGACGAAATAATTTCAGTGTCAGCTCAGTTTGGGAAAAATATATTCGCGGGCGGGGGTGGGGGCAGGGCATTTGGCCTACATCCATGCTAGGGAGGAGTCAATCATCATTATTACTACAATACAACTTTAAATCTTGCCAACGTATACAACATTAAAAGTGTGCAGTTTCGAACAATTTCCTGTGAGCAATGAATAGAGTTAAGAGTAAAATGTTACTTAGGTCTATCTAGGATAGCAGTGAACAAGGCATCTCATGGCTTCATGCATATTCGAAAGTTATTTTAAAGCTATGACTACTGGCAATACTAGTTATATGGGGATATAAGATCTAAAGATAGCAATTACTGATAGCACATGCCGGGAGAATCCCTAATGCATTCGCTCTTATCTGATTTATTGGATTAATGGGTCAAAACAATACCAAGATTAGAGGTGGCAATGCACATATAACTTTGAAGACTTGATACTTCATAGTTTCTCAATTTCAAACACATCCATGATCAGACTAAGGTACATACTAAAAAAACTTATCTTGCCTGGCATGTGGGCAATCTTTATTTTCTTAAAAAGTCTTCTGATGAACTGATAGTTTAGGAATCTTTCAGTAACTGTCTCCACTTTAGAGAAATCTTCCATCAATTCTACAATAAAGTCATTAATTTTATTAAATGTTATAACCTCTACACAATTAAACAAGTGGAATCTTAAAAAGTGCATTTGATGTTATTTATGAAACTAATTAGGCAAGCTGTTTTCACTTACATATATGACCTGTAGATTTGATCAGAAGGTATCCAACACAAAATATTATCATTTCACAAACTGACTGTTGAGAAATTATTATGTGAAGACTCACTTGACTCTCATCTACCAAGGAAGTTACGTCAGCAGTGATGTGTTCCCACTTTTCTTTTTCTTTCACTTTCTTGGAGGAAATATACCGACGAAATGTTGATAACTGCATCACTTTGAGGTTGGCGAGAAAATACAAAATAACTCAACTTTCTATTCACTAGATTTATCAAGATGAATATTCATCAGGACCGTGATAAGTTTTTTAACAGACATCAATGTCTTTCCTTGTGTCTTATTAATAAGTATATGAATATTTATATAGCTGTATTCTCAGGGCAGCATATGTATATTTGTTCTATTTCTGTTTTTATATTTGTGTTTGTTGGACTGACATAGCAAACAGCACAGGACTAATATCATTATTCAAAGCACCTTTGCCTTTATTTTACAGCTGCTCTTTAGGAATATGTTTTGCATCTGAGGTAATCAAAACATTCAGTTATTTACAACACTTTTAGTGCTAACTGATCAACTCCATGTTACCTCCCGAGAGTTTGAAGCCCCCCCCCCCCCATGTAAAACAACTTTTGACAATTGCTGGAATTTTTCTACCAAATCTTCCATTGTATTCCAACAGGAAATCAATGTAGAGCGCATGTGTGCTTGAGTTTTCTGGAAATATCTCTCTCTTAAATGGCCAGTACTATAACGGAAGTGCAAATAACGTTCATCTCAGACAGAACACATTACGAGAAACCTTCAACACTATTGAACAATGGCTAAGAATGGAATTCTTAATTACTTTGGTTTTTACTCTGAGGACATGAATTGGGGACCAGAAGCTACATGCATGTCTTGTATTACTGACTGACAATAATATATGCACACATTACAGTAAACCAACCAAAGACTTCCACTAGCAATCCATTAGTTTATAGCTCATTGGCAAATGGCATAAAGACTAGATTATCTTCAGATTTAAATTTGACATCAATTTTCTTGGGTTTTGGAAGCACTGAGATGGAAAGGAGAACTGGTTCCTGATAGTCACTCTACATTTTATTAAACAAAGACTTAATTGTGACATATAGCAAGTGGAAGCACATAGGCTTCAGACAGTGTGATCATAGCAACAACATCACTGATTCACTTGCTGAGGCAGTTGTGCAGGGTGTTGTTCCCTCTTACATTATATAGTAACAAACTCACTTTATACATGTCTCCATTCACTACAGAATGATGGAGAAGTATGTCACATATTAATATTGTTATAAATGTCTTAGCCTTGGCAAATCTTGAGTTTATATCAAAAGGAAATAATCTCACGTAGGTACTCCTACTACTGGGAGGAGCTTACAGGCGACCTTCAAGAAAACTAACCCTATTCAAATAGCATACTTTAGTCTTGGGATATTGAAGTTGATGGTTACTCCAGTTAGAAGGTATATCTAACGTAACTACTGGACCAATGAAAGCCTTACTATGTACTATAGGTTTGGTCAAGTTTAACTACTTGTGACAATTCATTCCTTAGTTTGTAACTGAGATATAACAATAAGGATAGTCCTCCTCATAATATAGGACTTTAGAAGTGTTCTTACCTAGTGTGGGTATGGGTCTTGTTTTGTTTGAAGTGACTCTATTTAATAGAAAGGGGACATGAACTTATGAACTAAATTGATTGTTTAAAAGTCTGTCATACATTTTACTGCATATTTGCTGCCTATTTATGAAGTGGACCCAGCTTATTAACATATACACCTCTTTGTGTACTTTTACACATTGGTAAGCAATACAATGTATGGCATGCAGTGCTTAATATATGGTGTATGTATGTTAGATTGAGGCCTTTATCTTCCCCTCTGGCCCTTAGGGAATTTGATGATCAAGCAAGATTCAAAACAATCATTGTTCCCCCAGGTTTAGGCAGTAACAAAGTGACTTTCTACCCAGACTCAAATCTAATTATAACTACAACCCAGCTTACCAGTCCTGCTATACACTCATTATACACTTACCATTACCATCAGCATATTGTAAACCATTCTTTGTAAGATCCGCATCATGTGACCCCCAAAGATCGTCTAAAGACTGATTAATCCACATTTGCCTAATGAGGAGGTAAGGACAAAAGCAATAAGAATTAGTTGTCACTAATTGAGAATAACAGAACTAGATATGTTTTAATGTAAACAATAAAATCCATTGTTATTGAGTATGCCTTTTTAATATTTACCTCACAGTTTTTCTATTGCTCATAGATATACAAGCTAATGCTAAAATGATATTGTGTCACTGAAACAACTCAATAGACTGTTAATTCATTTCATTTCATTGAAAGGCCCTTTTTTGTATTTTCAAGTTGAACAGTTTTTGAAAATTTAACCATAAACAAAACAAGAGGTTAAATTTGGTAACCTGTTTGTAATCCTTTGGATTAGGCTAATTGATCAGCACACTTTCTAGTTTGGTACTTTTAACATGATTGTTTTTTTGTTTTAACACCAAATCTCTAATTTTGTTACTTTGAAGTCAAGCAAAGTTAGGCCTAATTACTGGTCTGGATTGCTTTTGTCAAACAATCAGTATACCAGTGTCAAGCTGAGGCTGTTTTAATACATAAATGTTGTTGTATTTGGTTCAACAACTGTCCCAGTAACTTCATTTCCACCTTTGTCAATAGACAGCAACCTGGCACCCCCCCCCCCCCCCCCCCCTTACACACACTTATAGCAGAATTACTGAATTACACAATAGCTTTAAGAACATAACAATAATACAAAATGCATATAAAGGATGTCAGATGACATAAAATACTGAATCCTACAGAAGAACTTGTCATATTATGTTGTATGATCTTCTGTGATAGAATCATAAACTGTTGCTTGTCATAGTGCAATAATCAATACATATCTGTATCCAAGACAACTATTTAATATGATGGGATGGGTGGACCTTGTCATAAATTACATAATATCCACTCAACCTGGAGACAGTGACAACAGAAAGCCTTCATTAGCATTTGATGCTCACATGGGAATGAACTGTTTCATAATGAAACAATGGATGTCCAATGACCATTAAAATTGGTCAGATTTGCAAGATTAGAGATGACCATGGTCATAATATAGAAATCACATCATAATTTCCTCCTCTTGAAACCTGCAGTTATGGTACAATTTGTAGAGATAATGCCTACAATTAGAGAAACACTGAACAAAAGAGGTCTCACAGAATCCTTCAGTTTAAGACACAACCTTTAGAGGTTTTCTAACTTAGATTGTTAATATGTTATTTCTTGCAGTGATTGAAAATGTAAGGGGGTTTGGGGGGGGGTGCTTGATGAAGGACTTTCCATTGGGGAAATTCCCTTAAGGGATCATCTCATACGTCATGGAGTAAAAAATATCCAATTAAACACTTGCATTCTCATGGCAGAGGGAGATGATTGGGTGGGTGGGGTAAGAATCAGGTGGTCGACCATGCAATCATTACCCTGCTCATGAAAACTGTACACATTCCTTCCAAGAGCTGTAATCCGGATATGGTAAATCCCTAAAAAGGCTGATCTCAGGTCTGAATAATTCCAGTTTACCTGATGATGAGAAAAAACAAAATGCATTTGGTCTTCAGTTATGATGTTATTATTCATGTAAATTGTCATCACCCGGTCTGCAAGTAGCAGCATTATATGTAACATTGTCAAACAAATAACACAGCTATTATAAACATATGGTATGCTACTGTAGTTTCAAAAAAAATTACTCTGTTATAATTATAATAACAATGTAAAGAAACTATTAAATGCAACTAGAATACAAATTGAAACAAGCATTGAATCTTCAATACAAACTTTAAGCAATACCTCTAGAAATCCAGTCTGGTTTATATTCAATTGAGAAACAAGAGTTATAACAGAGCCACCCTGAAAAAAAATGGAGCCTGAAGGAAACATGATGTAGGATTCTGGTCATATAATTTAGGAACCGATGGTTCACTGTACTCATAGGCGTAGGGGGCAGGGGGCTGCAGCCTGAGCCCCCCTCCCCTCAACCAAATATTTCTGTGAAAAATCAGGCAATATGGTGAGAATTTTTCGGGCACCTACTGAAAGAAAAATAAATTGCAATGTGTTTTTCAATGGTTAAACTTGTATCAATATTATTGTAACAACTTCCCCAAAAATTCTAACCAATATGGAAGGGTAATAACACGGCAAATGATGTATGTAATTGACATGCGATGTAATAACAGATGCATGCCTATACAGCAGTACATTCACATGTTGAAAGCGCGCAGAGCCCGAAAAGTTTTGGGTATATTTTTCGGAAGTCGTTGCACCCCCC